>MU732202.1:40471-83209 GCA_026770625.1 Nicotiana glauca
TAAGGCGCCGAGGACGTCGCCAAATCAGGTGGGGGAGAATGTCATGGGCGGCTTTCCAGCCATGCCCCATGACCCCTTGGCATCCTAGCAAGCCTCTCAACGCCTAGCGCCACGGACGGCCCCGTGGTCTTGGCCGCGCCAAGTGACAAGCGCGCAGGTGCCTCTGTCGCCCCACTGATATCCCTCGCCAGCGCCCATCCGCAGGCAGATTCCAACAACGCCGCGCGCACAGACTATGCCGCGCGCGCAAACCCTGATGCCAAAGACGCTGCTGCTGACAAAGGACCTGTTCCTGCTTTGTAGAAAACTAAGTCATTTCCATTGTAAATATAGAGTAGTTTTATTTCATGCACTTACCTTTTGATTCTCCAGCTTTTTAAAGTCTAGTCGTGTAGCTTTGGTTTATTTTTTTTAAGTATTATTAGGGGGGATCAAGCAATCAAAACTTTCTAGCAAGCAACAATTCTCTGTACTGGTGTCTCTCCCCCTCGACACCGCCTTGCTTTTTGTAATAGCTTTCATTAATGCAATCAAGCTTTCTTTCATTCTCATTTTTGTTCTCTCAATTGCTCTTGACATTGGTTTTCCCGTGCGGCACTGACGATCTAGTCTAGCGCACGGAGGGGACCTCAGTTGGCGGACAGCAACTGCACTGACATCAGTTGCTTAGCCTTACGTTGCCCTTCCAAGGAATCTCAGGAAGGCGCCGCGTAACAGTAAACATGGACCCTGAACAATAGAAAATCTAAAAGGCTGGCAGACATCCCAGGTAATGGGTGACCTTACGATAGAACAGACAAACCAATATCGCAGGTAATGGTGACTGAAACTTCTCACATCTAGAAGACCAAAAGCGAATTCATGTAAAAGGACTTGTATAATCTCCTATTTGTTTCTTTCGAATTAACACTGCACGACATAATCACAAGAAAAAGTGGAGGAACTAAAGAAAGAAAATCAATTTGTATGCTACTCCTTCGATCCCAAAAACAATGACCTACTTCCCTTTTTTGGCTCACCCAGGCACAATGAACTATTTCCTAAAATGGCAAAATCTTGTCTCTAACAATTATTAGAAATATACATTACATTATTTCAATTTGAGGTGACACCTTTTTACTAATTGTTCCACCTTATTATGTTTCAAAGTATTATTTTGAATACTTGTCTAGCAAGTTCAACATAATAATCTATTCAAACAAATTAACAGGTCAAAAGCACGTCATTCATTCCTGGGACAGAGATCTGAAAAATAAAAAGGAGAATATCATAAGGTTGGCATTCAACTATTTAATGAGACTCCTTTCTTGAGAAACCTTTTTTTAATTTATGCAGCTGATTTCTTATACTCCTTACCGATCCATTTTGGCAATCTGACTTAAGTTAATCCTGCTAGTATATATGTCTGTGCGTGTATTCAAATACATAGTAGTGCATACATGGAACAAGAGAATTTACAAGTCCGCACAGTAGCACTCCACTACTTACAGATGTTATTTCATTTATAACGTCGTGGGAACATATTAAGCAACGGGAAAAGAAGACACTGATCATATAACACAACACTCTCTGGCATAAGCCACAAGGTGACTGAAAAACTTCAGAGTGATACATCAAATATAAATAATCACGATTCATTAGTATGTATGGTACAATGAAGACCAATTTAAATTGAAGGTAGAGATATCTGGCAGACATGTTGATGCACACAATAGTACCAAAAAGCAGACTAGATAGATGCAAATAAACCAATAACTTGACAATAAATTTTCTCTTTAAAAACACCGAATGAAGTGATTAGTGCCCAACTGCAACTCTAACAACGCATTGACACAAGAGAATAGGATTTGATTAGAAAAAGTAAGTGAAATGGGGAACTTGAGAAGAGCTTTGCTATTGATTACATGAGGAGATGGTTCAGAATTTTTAGCTGTGAACAGTGGAAAACTTTGTTGAGAAAATGGATCTTCAGAATTTTCTTACATTCTTCTTAAGTTATCTTTGTTCACCTAACCTAGACTATGGCATACTAGGATCCATTATGTTAAAGCCAACTGCCACATGGTAACATTTTGGCTTGAGGAGTTATGCATTCTTGCAGAGTGTGCATAAGCAGAAAAAAAATTGCTGACCCTCACCTTGATCACAGAGAACCTGTCCGGTTTTACTTCAAATTTTGCGATTTTTTCAACTACTGCTTCCAGTAAGACTCTTAACTTGTCGTTATATCCAAATAATGTCAACTGCAGAAAAGAGAGGATGAGAGGGGGAATAAATGAAGGAAAAATAGATAGTATCATATTCAGGTCTAACTTTTAGAATTATTAAAACGCCACAGCAAATGCAAGAAGCTCAACAGACAATGAAGTAGCACTATCAGTCAGGATGAAGCAGATAGTTCATGTTTTCACGGCATCAAAAGATTAAATATCTTTGGGCCAGCAGGAAAGAAGTTTAGTTTGGGAAAGCAAACAAATATGGGTTTAATGGATGTAGCGATTATTCATTTTATGCATGAAAGAACTAAACTTGAAAAAAGAAAAAGGCCACCCACAAAATAATCAAGATAAACGACGCTCTTCAAAAGTTTGTACACATAGAGACAGGAAGCAAGATGATTACCTGAAAACCATTGGTTGTTTTGTTTATACCATAATAAAGACCAGCGACTTGTGCATGATAAGCTGAAAGAAGCAAAGAGAGAGATTTACAGAAGTGTTATACCTTACGGAGAAAAAGTGCAAAATTGACATTGCAAATAATATATTGACAACAAGAAGAAGTGAATGAAAAATATATTAACATGAAGTTAAGTCCAGATTAATAGTAGAAGAGTTGTCCTACAGTGCGTAACTAGTGAACAATCTTTCAGACATACCATATTCATTCAAGTAATCCATCAATAGACGTGTAAAGATCTCCGTAAGAACCTCAGCTTCTGGAGAATGTCCACAGAATGGGCAACTAAAATCGATCATAACATAGGCTTTTGGAGATGAAAATGCTGTATCCGGCTTATACCATAACCTTGAATAAGGTGACTTCCGCAGCAGTACTGGCACTTTTGTCTGTTTCACAAGATACATATAAGAAAAGCCAAGACATCAAAATTATACTCCTACCATTCTACTTTACATGACTGTGTTTAATTGGGCATGGAGTTTAAAAAGGAAAAAAATTCGCAGATATTTAAAGTACAGCTAGAACTTGTGGTTTTACCATACCATGCCATGACATTTCTATAGCTATTAAAGGGTAAAATGGAAGTTTTAAAGTTAAAGAGTTCTCAAATAAAAAGGTATCACTCTTTTGGAACAGGCTAAAAAGGAAAAAATGTCATATAAAATAAAACGTCTGGGGTAATAAATAAGTTCCAAATTAGCACCTTCTCAAAGACAGGCTTAAGTGATAAGTCAGTTGGTATGAACACATTAGGAGCGGGGAGATGCAGATCTTCACTGGGCGCCAGCTCCATCCAGTGCTGCAAAAGTAATTGTCATATCAGCAAATGTTTAAAGAAAATTATTTTGGTCTCTGCAATAATAATATAGCAATTCAAGACTTATTTAATGAGAGAGTGCTGTCATCAGACCTGGATAGTGGCACCACTAACTTTCTCTATAGAATACGCAGTTCCATACCATGGCTCAGTCATGCTAGTATTGCCCTCAAACTTTGTCGACTCCCAGAAGATCCTGTTTGGAACCAAATTTCATTGAGGTCTTTATATACCTTCCACTTTCAGATTTCCCAAAAATAAAAACTGTGCAAACTGGGAACTAAAATTATATGCAGGCTAACTCTTTGGGCAACAGTAGCTAACCTGACATTGTCTGGATTGAGTTCATTCAAGAATGACTGAATGACGCTAGGATTAAACTTTGAAGGCAAAGAGGATCCCACCAACCAATCTTCTGGAGGATAATGCTGACAAGTAACATCACAAACTTACTAGGTTGTTCTTTCAATGTCAATATTCTACCAAAAGTTGCCAGGTCAAAACTGAAAAACTTAACAACCATTGTCGACTTTATCCAAGTACATATTTTGTGCATAAATGACATATAATACATACAGATACAAAACTTTTCCAAAAAAAAAAATTCACTCGCCTACCAAAAACTGGAAAATAAATGGTTTTCTCACTTATTGTCCAGGAAAATATTTTCCATGGAAAATTTCCTACATACAACACAACTGGTAGTTATGATGGTCTGCCTTCAGCTATAAACCATTAATGACTCCAAGAAACTGCATATATTTTTTCTTCCCTTTTGTCTCAATATAGTAAATATAATTGGCGTAGATACATTAATCCAAATAAAAATAGGAACAGATGCTAAAAGATACCTGCATATTCATTGCAACATTAACCACGTAATCACTTGGTCGAATCTTGTCTTGGTAATGGAAGGCAGTCTCACAAATAGCTGAAAGCTTAATAGACAAATTTTAACGCAAAATTAATTAGAATAAATAACAACAGATTAAGAAAAACGTAAGTTCATTAAGAGCAATAATGACTAAGACACAACAAGAAAAAGAAGGCCAGGAAAAAGCCTGGTCATACTACGTGCCAAGATTAACAAAGGCAATTTACAAAAACAAGATTGGAGAAGAGATGACTATGTAAGAGAGCTACAGCTCTATTTTTTGGGTCAATCATAGTTTTGCAATCTATCAGGCTGAAATGGGTAAATGAACAAGGAGAACAATGCGGGATGATCTGATTGGGATCCTAACCGCATTGATAAGATGAGGAATAGTGTACATGCAATGTAACACTATTCCTTTCTGGGACCAACCCATTAGTGACCCTCCATTTTAGAATAAGAAGCTCTTCCTTCTCGGTTCGTGAATATTTTAAGAACTTCACATGAATTTAAAGATAGTAAGGATAGAGATGTGGTGGCATGGCCTAAGCTCATTTTAGATGGCAGGTAAGAAATCGAAAGCATGAACTGGGAGTTCATTTTTTCTGTTTCCAGCAACAAAAAATAAAGAGGCATAAGGGGTAACTATTAAGAACTTTGGTTTCACATGCTTAAACCAACTCCTTAATTTTTCCTTTCAAATTAAGGATACATACATACTAATTATGTACCTTAAAACTATTCATTAATATCATCTATAACAACATTATTGGCGTAATACGGCCAGACCTCTCTATAACAGCATCCCTATATAACAACACTTCGCTATAACATCCAAAAATATTCGGAACAAACGAGGTTGTTATAGAGAGGGTTGACTGTATCAAGGCATTGACCGGCATGCACGAGGATGCAACTAACAATACCTCTTCAAATATCCATTTGCAGCCATCAGCCTCTTGTAGGAGATGAATATATTTGAAAAGCAGACCTATAATGTCTTCAAAATGCTCTGGAAATAAATAATGGACATAAACATCAATATCCCACATATCAGCTTCACGCAATAAAAACTACTGTTAGCGGGGGAACAAATAGGGGTTTGGTAACATATTAAGGTTCAAGACAGAAAAACAAGTACCTTGACCAGCATCAGTCAAATCAATACCCACTTTAAAGAAAGAGAACTCATCAGTCCAGTCTGATTCTCCAGCAGACAAACTTGTAGCCCAACCTGTAACAACAACCAAATAAAAGTACCTTTCTGAATGTTAAAATAGTTTGAGAAGAGAACGTTCACGCACTTGAATGACTATAATAGCATTGTCAAGGATACCATGTAATGAATTCCAATGCAAGATCCAAAAAGAATGAACTGAAGTCACAAAATAATATGGCATTATAGCTTCTTAAAACATTGATTTCATCATTCAGACATATGTGAAACCACGTCTTATCACATTGACCAGATAAAAATTATTTCCCTGAACTGTTGAATACATGTTCTCTCATGATTGTCCTAACTAAATGGTTGGTTGCAATAGTAAATATGAAGGGCTTAACATTGACTTAAGCATGTAGGCACACATATCGCAACTATCATGTCAGCAACTCAAGGATGAAACAAGTTATAAGTGTACAGGTTGTCGTCATGTTTGCAAAGTGGCAGACAACCTAGGTACTTATTAGCTATATTAGGACTTTCCACTATAAGCATTTCCTAGGACCAAAGAGATTCATCCTCAAGGGTACTGTTTCAAAGTCCTAATAATAAGAATATCTTTTACAGTCAAAAGAAAAGGACACAAAAGTTTTTGCCTATGATTTGTCATTTCTCTTTCTAAATTAAAAAAATGGGGAAAGCTGAGTTGAAGCCAACAAATGAATGAGGTAAGGATAGGACAGATAAAGGACGTACAATTTTTTAGTTGAGAACTCACCTAAATTTTTCAAGATATAAAACAACGATCCTTCTCCTTCATGGCCAATCAAGTGGCCCAAGTACCTACTAGGCCCTTCCTTGTAGTGACGTATTCCTGGCGTTACTGGCCATACAATTTTCAACTTGTGACCTTGTTTTATTGGAACAGCTCGAACAAGAATCTGAGAAAAAGACGTAACAAAATAGAAATATTAAATGGACAATAAACTGTAAATTCAGTTTGATAATCTGCAGAATATGGCACTCGCCAATTGCTGTTCAAATCTGAATTATTTAAATTACTGAATTTTTGTTATATTTTGAATGTTATCAAATGAGTTGTCTATTCCTATACCTGACTTATTAAAGGAAAAACAAAATATACGAGGCATATGCAAAAGACAGAGGTACACAAATATGACTCTACAAGGAGCACCCACGTGTACACGAGCACCCATGTGTACACTAATTAGAATCTCATAGTACTCCAAATATTGCAGAAAAAGAAAGTTTATTTTTAATCAGTAAAAGGCATTTCATTAATGTCAAAACAGCACTAAGGCCAATTTAGCCGAGGAAGAGCTTTGGTCTTGGCCTCCGGTTTAATAAAAATGAGTTATATCTCCTTGTTTATTTTTTATTGTAAAATATGAGTTATATCGTAAACAAGTTGAACAGGTAGATTCAGACAACAGACATCATGAACAGATCACTTGTCAAATTCAACAGCTCAATTGAAAGAAGCCAGTTCAAAACCAGCACGGTAAAAAAGGAAAAGAAAGGTAACACATCTGCGCGTTGTCACTTGGATACCTGGAGATGTTCTGTGGTGCACGGCTGACCAGTAAAACGAATTTGATTACGATCAATGTTTGGGATATCCTGAAATTTGCTCCGTACTAGCTGCTCGGCTTTATCAAGACTATCTGAAATATAATTATACAGAATTAGCAATTGTTAATTTGGGCCACCAGTAATGTATTTGCAAATAATTATCCATACCTTTTGAATAGACGACCAAGTGCATCAGGTTGGCTGAATAATTTTCTGAATAAAATTTAAGAAGCTCCTCTCTTGTATCTATGCCTCTTTCTTTTGGCCTCACTTCTAATGTATCCCAGCTGCCTATGCACAATGATGAGTAATTCGATCATTTCTTTTCCTTGGGATAAGTAAAACTATAATATGATCATTTTTTTATGACAGCGGAAAAATCTTATGTGATGTGAGCATATAAAAACAATCAAGTATGCTTAGTTCAAAACTGAATTTCAAAGAAATGATTTTATAAAAAAAAACTAAAGGAAATCCACAGACTAAACTCTGAAATCTAGCAATTCAAGAAGTATGATTGAGACGCTAAAAATGTCCAAGGGAGAAGAGGAAATAACTTGAACAGAAAATCAGCTGATACTATTCGAAGCGTTCGCAAAGAAGGCAAAAGCACTTGCATGGCTGCACATTCAAGAAGAAGGCCCCTACAGCCATAAAGAAGATCAAAAAAAATGCACAGAGATCTAACGGCACCAAGGATGTAAGAGGGGATCTGAAGCTGAACATGTATGGAGCAGTGGCCTCCAAAGCATTCCCAAGAGAATGATGATGAGGATACAAAGGAAGGATTAGTGTTGCAGAGACCGCGCCAGAGGGATTAAAGGGTCTAGGTACCTGTAAGCACGTAATTTTTGACCCGCGCAATTTTTAAAGATTAGTATAGTGTTCCTAGTATTTTTTTTAAAAATATTTATTTGAACTATTCTAATGGGGTTTTAGTCTACTCTTACTTTTAATTTTAGAGTATAAATTTGAGAACACAAAAATAGTTTCATTATATATTTTCTTATTTTTACTTAAGGCCATTAGTATTTTATAGTAATATATTTTCATTTTACTATGATTATAACTTATTTTTCTCGACTTTTATTTGAGTATAATATTTGAAAATACAAAAAAAAAAAAAAAAACTTTCATATTATGATATTTTTAAGGCAAAATACCTTACCACCCCTAAATTTGACACAGATTATTACTTACCGCCTTAAAATTCGTGGTCTTAATTACCCCCTCAACTTGACCTTCTGAGAGCCAGCATCCCCCTGGATACTGATGTGGCAAAGAGCGTGGGTGCACTCGCTTGCCACGTGGATTTTTTCTGTATATGTAGCATTTTTTTCTCGAGAAGGTAACAATTTTGTATATATATCAACTGCACCAAGGAGGTGCATTCTTTCAAATTTACAGAAGATGGTATAGGAAGATCTTAAATCTCTACTGTACTACAAAGAGCCTAGGACATCAATAATAGAATCTGGATCTTCCATATACTCTTGCTTACACCAGAAATAGAAAAGAACTAAACATTTCATTTTCAATTTCAGTATGGTGCTACTTCTGTCTTCAAAGCATCTCTGATTTCTCTCTGACCAAACTGTCCACCAAATGCACGCTGGGACTATTTTCCATCTTTCTTTCTTATTGGATAAGGTGTCGTAATTGCTCCAGCATCTTAGGACATCCGTTATATCCCTAGGCATTACCCACATGATTCCCTTTAGATTAATGAAAATCCTCCATATTTGTTCTGTAATCCTGCAATGCAAAAAAAGATGGTTGATTGTCTCAGCCTCTTCACCGCATAGATAGCATTTGGAGCATAGGTTGAAGCCCCTTCTGATGAGGATGTCCTGAGTCAGAACTGCTTTTCTAGCCAAGAGCCAAGTAAAGCATGCAACTTTATATGGAATTTTTACTTTCCATATTAACTTCCAAGGCCAATAATCAATCTGGTTATTAGAGACGTTGAATTCCTTGTATGCTGATTTGACTGAGAAAATACCTTGCATGTTCCCTTGCCATAGAATACAATCTTCAGAGAGTGATGTCCCCTTGAACTGATCTAGTGTTTTGTAAAATTCTGTTATCTTGGTTATCTCCCAGTCATTGGGTAGCCTTCTGTAGCTGAGGTTCCAACCATGGATAGACCATACTTCACCCACAGTTGCTTCTTGTTGCTGGTTCAGGATGTAGATGTCCGGAAATAGCTGCTTAAGTGAATTTTGGCCAAGCCAGTTGTCTTCCCAGAAAGAAGTTTTCAAACCATTACCTATTCTGAAGTTGGCCTTGTTTCTGAATTTTGGCCATAAGTTTCTAATGGACTTCCAACAGCTTACTCCATAAGGACCATTAACATGTTTGGTTGCCCAGTTGCCTTCTGCTCCATATTTCCCTTTAATTACTTCCTTCCAAAGTGAATTTTCATTGGAACCATATCTCCAGAGCCATTTTATCATCAAGCTGTGATTTTGTATTCTCAAACTCCTGATTCCTAGTCCTCCTTTCTTCTTGCTGACTGATAGAGCATCCCATTTGACCAGATGGATTTTGTTGTCGTTGATGTTGCCTTGCCACAAAAATTTCCTTCTCATTGCATCTGTTCTTTTCACCACATTGACAGGAATGGGGAATAGAGACATCATGTAAGTAGGTAAGGCATCCAACACACTATTAATCAAGATTAGTCTTCCTCCCAAGGACAAGTATTGACTTTTCCAGTTAACCAGTTTCTTTTCACACTTCTCCAATACATCATTCCAAATCCCTTTGGACTTACTCTTAGCTCCTAGAGGCATGCCCAAATATATAGTCGGTAGTTCCCCTATCTTTCCTCCAAGAATGTTAGCCAGGTCTTGAAGTTCATTTACCTTATTAACTGGATATAAATGGCTTTTGCTCCAGTTAATGTGTAACCCAGAAATAGCTTCAAATAGAACAAATATCACCCTCATCATCTTCAGTTGTTCTTTGTTAGCATCACAGAACACCAGTGTGTCATCGGCATATTGGAGGTGTGTGATTTCCAGGTTGCTGGCTGCCCTGTGAGATACGTTGAAACCCTTGACCCAATTGTTGATTTGAGCAGTTTTCAACATGTCATTAAGGCCTTCCATGGCTATGATAAAAAGGAAGGGAGAGAGAGGATCTCCCTGCCTCAGCCCTCTCTCTCTGATGGAAAGAAGCCCACTGGTGAGCCATTTACCAGAATAGAAAATCTTACTGTGCTTATGCAGAACTTGATCCAGTTGACCCATCTGTCTCCAAAACCCATCTTCACTAAGAGCCCAAGTAAGAAGTTCCAAGTCAAATGATCAAAGGCCTTTTGAATGTCAAGTTTGCATAATATCCCTGGTTTGTTACTTCGTATCCTTGCATCTATACACTCGTTGGCAATGAGAATGGCGTCCATAATTTGTCTCCCTTTGATAAAGGTCATTAGTTGAGTGTCTACCAATTTGTGCATAACTTCCTTGAGTCTCTCAGTAAGTAGTTTTGAAATTATTTTATAAATGCTACTTACTAGGGAGATAGGTCTGAAATCTTTCGGTTCTTTAGCGCCCTTCTTCTTTGGGATCAAAGCCACGTAGGTTGCATTGAAGCTTTTCTCAAAGATTCCTCTATCATAGAAGTTCTGTACAGCAACTATTACATCTGTGCTGACCACCTCCCAGCAACGGGTGAGAAAACCATGGTATAGCCATCAGGTCCAGGTTCCCAGCGCATGCTTGGACACTATTCCATATCTCTTGAGCTTCAAATGGGCTCTGCAACATTTGGTTTTCTTCGGCTGTGATTGTTGGACACACTCTGAGGTTGCCTTGTGGCCTCCATTCTTCTGTTTCTGCATACAAACTTTGATACTATGTGACAATCTCTCTTTTGATGTCAGTTGGGTTCCTCATAGGTTGTCCTTCTGCTTCTAGAAAATCAATGTTGTTTTGTCTTATGTGTGCATTGGTTGTTCTATGAAAGAACTTTGTGTTCCTATCCCCTTGTTTCAACCAAGTTACCCTGGATCTCTGTCTCCATGCCACCTCTTCGTGTCTAGCAATTTCTTCAAACTCCATAGTCAAGGTAGCTTTGGTAAGTATTTCATCCTCGTTCAGGTCTCTTTAATCTTGAATCTCATCTAGCTCAGACAATTGGGATAGAATGTTGAGTTTCTGCATCTCCAGGTTCCCTTGGATTGTTTTGCTCCAATTTCTGAGTTTATCTTTCAAGGCTTTCAATTTGAAAGCCAAGATGTAGTCCGGCCTTCCTTCACAAGTAAATGAGTGCCACCAGTTTTTGATCATGTCTTTGAATCCCTCTGTCTGCAACCACCAATTTTCAAATTTGAAATAGGATTTAGTTGGTTCCCAGTTCCCACATTGAAGCAACAATGGGGTGTGATCTGAAGTCACTCTATGGAGAGTTGACTGTTTTATGTTTCTAAAACCCTCATCCCAGTCTTCAGAGATCAAAAATCTGTCAAGTCTGGCTACAGAGTTGTGTCCATCTCCTTTTCTCCAAGTGAATCTGCCTCCTAACAGTTGCAAGTCCACTAAACCCATGTCTTCAATGAATTCAGAGAAATCAGTCATTGCTCTAGTGAATCTGTTGCAATTTTTCTTTTCTGATGGAAATCTAACTGTATTAAAATCTCCACATACAATCCAGGGGCCATTGAATAATCCCCTAGCTGCGCCAACTTCCCACCAAACCTCCTCTTTCTTCTCTATCATTTGGAGCATAAACACTAGTTAAATGCCAGGTGAAGTCCTGGGTTTTTCAAGTGAATTTGCATGAAATAGAGTAAGATCCCAAGCTACTTATTTCACCATCCCAAATCCTACTGTCCCACATAAACAGAATGCCTCTGGTTCCACTGGCTTCCAGCTGTGCAAATTTCCCCCATCTGTTTGCCCATAGATCTTTAACAATTCTTGTGATATCGCCTTCCAATTTGGATTCTTGAAAGCAATACACATCAGCTTTCCAGGTATTGATACAACTCTTGATCTTTTCCCTCTTCCTTGGCCTGTTGAGCCCTCTTACGTTCCATGATATGACGTTGACTTTCATTGATCTTTAATGATAAGGTAACCTCCCCTGCTTCTGGTGCCATTGCTTTGAAAATTGCTCCCTATATCCAGACTTTTAAGCTCTTTGAAACCCTTAGTTTTTGGAGTAGTTGTTGCGGCCACCAATTCTGATTCTCCCTTGTTTGCTTGCCTCTTGTGATCAATCTTCATGAATAGCTGCATAGCCTCCTTCTCACAGCCTTGAAAATCTAATCCAAACTCTTTGCTTAGCTTGATGATGTTTTGGTGAATCCAGATTGGAGTGTCGAAATCTGGGTCCTTCTCATCTTCTCTGCTTTGCATATTCAGTGGTTCTGCCTCTTCAAAATTGTCCAATTTTCATCTTCACTTGCTTCAACAATCTGCATGTTGTTAGCTGCTTGTAGTTCTGTTGAGGAATTTTCTATCTCCATGGACGCAGACATGGTATCTTCTGTATTGCTTGGGTTAAATTGGGCTTCTGTGCTTCTCTCTTCTTCAGATGTTTTGTTTGTGTCCTCCGAGTTTGGCTTTATTTCGTGGGTCGTAGCATGCAGGATAAGTTAAGAAGATGGAGATATTGCGTCTATTTCTACATATATTGGATCTGGTCTGAGATCTGTAGAAATCCCTTTTAACAGCTTGTCCTCCAAAAGACTTTGGACCAAAGGATCTGGGCCCGAAGGTTTTTTAGAATTTTCCTTAGGGCTTGAATTTAAAGGGTCACTTAAGAGTCTTGCCTTCTCACGTGACAGCACACGTGAGTCTTTTAAAACTGTAGACGTAGGTTGTACTTTCTTAGAACATCCCACGTTCCCTGTCCCATCACTGAGATATTGGGTCCCTCCCCCTGCTGCCATAGATTGCTTTTTAACTGCATATGTAGCATTTTTTTTTTTGATTTGCACCGGGTGTCCGAGTCTCTTCGAGCCCCGACTAATCCCGGGGATGCACAGGCTCTCGGCAAGAAGTTTTCCGCAAGTGCACCACGGTTAATTCAGGTTTTTACCCAGTCCGATGGCCCTCAGAAATTGTTTGTACTCAGTGGGTTTCGAACTTGAGACCTTGAAAGGGAGCAAACCCCAAGGCTCAAGTCAATTGCCACCAGGCCAACCCCTGAGGGTTACATATGTAGCATTTTTTTGAAAAATAAAATATATCTTTACCTTTATAAGTATGTTACTTTTTTATATAATTTTTTTCGAATATAATTTATCATAAAATTTGGATAGAGCTACATTATTTATGCTAAAAAAAATTATTTTGGATAAAAATAATAAAGTTTTAGTTAATCTTTTTTTGAATTTGACCTGAAAATAAAGATTTATGCAATTGAAATAAATAGTCGAGACATCTAAAAAGTTATAAAAATACATAGTTTGAAATTAATTATTTTGGCTATAATTTTTTATGTAGCTCTAAGAATATACTTTTTATAGATTTTACTTGAAAAAGTAAAAATAATTAACATAAATAGTCATTGCATCAAAAGAAGAAATAAAAAAAGTATATCCATAGAGTAAGTTATTTCTTGCAATTGTACACTCTTTGTATTTCTTCTTTTGATGCAATGACTATTTATTTCAACTGTGTATTTTTACTTTTTTCATGTAAATATATATATATATATATATATATATATATATATATAGAGAGAGAGAGAGAGAGCACCATAATTTAGAGCTATATAAATATATATATATATATATATATATTTAGAGCACCATAATTTAGAGCTATATAAAAATTATGTTCACATAGTGTCTTGAATCACTAACCGTATTCTCTTCAGTCAGGAATGGACCCACTAATTCGATCCAAAGTGTTATTAGTAGTGAAGATTCCAAGGAATTTGGTCAAGTGGTGGAAAATGTTTTCAGTTCACTGTTAGAACAACACGAGCTAATGGATAAGTTGGGCACCCTCACTTCGCTTCTTGATATCACACCTCGCCAGAATTTAGTGGAGGAAATGTTGACCTACTGAGACCCGCATAATATGGTTTTCAGATTTGGAGAGTGTGAAATGGCTCCCTCCCTGTCAGAAATGTCTGGTCTCACTCGTCTAAGTTACATTGGCAAAGACATGATACTTCCCTAAGATCACTCTAGAACTAAATTCCTTAGCGACTTGGGCCTTAAAGACAATAAGCACTTGGAATGCCTCGAGCAGTCTTGGATATCTTTGGAGTATTTGTTTGCTAGATTTGGGCCTCAAGATGGTTTTGATGTCTTTTGGGATGAGTTTTGCACGACCAAGGCAAAGTGGCAAAGGCGTCGCCTTGAAGCTTTTAGCCTTGCTTTGTTGGGTATATTGGTGTTTCCTTTAGACGAGAGGCATATAGCATACGGCTACAATCAGTTGTCATGGCATTATTTCAGGAGACAGCGCAAAACTATTACCAGTGCGCCAATGATCTTGGCGGAGTTGAATCGATCCCTTAGTGAGGTTAGGGGAGGTGTTAGGTTTTTTTAGGGGAGTAACCTTTTGCTGCAGTTGTGGATGATGGAGCACTTACACACCGCTTCCCTTCTTTGTCATGTCGACCGTGCTTTGCGTGATCGAGTGATATGCGTTGAACATAGGAAAAAGTCTCCTAAGTTTACGTATCCAGTAGGTGTCATGGCTTGGATTGAATTTCTACGGTTAAGGACAAGTAGGAATATTTTGTGGACTTACCTTTGGCTTCCTATAGATGAGATCTTGGTAGTATGTCGCATACAGCCTTTCTTGATGTTAATAGGACTTAGGTGTGTCAAGACGTACACAACAATTAGGGTGATGCGACAATTGGGTAGAACGCAAGGGGAGCCGCCAACTCTAAACAATTGGGTAGAAGGCAAGAGGAGCCGCCAACTCTAAATCTTCGAAGGCACATATTGAACTTTAGCAAAAAGGCAGTTGATGAGATCAAGTACGTGCAATATTGGAACAATGCAAAGAAGATGAAAAAGAATAATTAGTAGAGGACATTGGTAGGCCCGAATGTACTAATGAGTACTTGATTTGGTTTCAGTCTATTCCACCAGGGGCAGTGGCGGAGCCAGGAATTATACAAAGGGGTGTCAAAATCAAAAAAAAATTGCTGCTATCGGGAATGTAACTTACAACCTTCTGTAAATTTTGACACCCCTTGACCATTGCACTAAGAGTTTGTTTTGTGTCAAGGGTTGTCAACCCCGTGTATATATTCAATTTTTAAAAAAAATACTTATTTACGCAATGTTATTTTCCGGCGAAGGGGTGTCGGTTGACACTCCTCGGACAAGGGTAGCTCCGCCCCTGACCAGGGGTCAGTACCCCATTACCAGCACAGCGTAGGGGTCGAACGGTTAAGACAGATAATTCTCCGGAGGCTTTGGATCCAGATCCTTGGGGTAGGCTTGAGTTTCTAGGGTCTCAGTTAGCAGGTTTGTTAGCAAATGTGGAGCAACATGGTCAGTATTTGTTTAGGGTCAGCCTTCAGAGGCAGGGGCACATGCCAGGACCTTCATTCCCGGCATTGGAGTATCTTTACAGAGCATGTTGCATAGCTTGAGCATAACAGATGCCCCAGGACCATCCAAATCAGGCCCGTCGCATATTCCGGAGCTACTTGAGGAGGCTTTTTATTTATATGTTTTGAGTCTATTTTACTTTCTAGTATCGTTCAATAGTATTGAGTCCTTTAGGTGGTGTCAGAGTTTGTCACAGTCTAGTTAAGTTTGTCGAGTCTTTTGTTACCGCACTTCCTATCTTGTATCTGAAAACCAAAAAAAATTTATTATTAAATGAATAATCCAGAAAAAAAAAATTTTGTTTATTTTGTTCATCACTTTTCCAGAACTTTTGATGAAGTAATATATTTCATTAAGAAGGCATCAAGAAGATGCAAAGTTACAAGAAGCAAAAGGGCTAAATAAACAAAAAATTACAGTAGAACATTGTTTGCCCCAAATCAAAGTCTCAATCTAGGACAAGTGAGCTAATAAAATCCAAAAGTTATTCTGAACTATTTATTGGTGACAACTTTGTCCAGCAAAAGAGGTTGAGAAGGCATTTGGATTTGAGTAAGTGGTTCGGTGTTGAGGTGTCATCAAAGCATCTTTTATTCTTGTCGTTCCATAAACACCAAAAAATAGTTGCAGGGATCATAAGCCAAATTTCCTTAATGATCTTATCAACCTCCCAAAGACTCCAACTCATATGTGCCTCTCTCAGGGTCTGTGGCATTACCCAGCTTAGACAAAAAATACAAAAGAACATGTTCCAGAGGTCTGTTGCTACTGGGCAGTGTAAAAGTAGGTGATTAACTGTTTCAAGGTGTCCCTTGCACATGTAGCATCTATTGACCAACTTAAATCCCCTTCTGCATAGGTTATCTTGAGTTAGGCATGCTCCGTGAAGTACGATCCAGTTGAAGCATTTCACCTTCACAGGTAGCTTTGTCTTCCATATCAGTTTCCATGGCCATGAATGTAGTACCTGATGCTGATTGTTAAGTTGTATGTAGCATTCTTTAACAGTGTAGATACCTTTAGATCCCCATCTCATGCTATCTGGAGCATTCTCATCAATGTTGTAGGCCTCTAATCTTGCTAGCATTTCCATCAAATCTTCTATCTCTCAATCTTGAACGGATCTTCTGAGTTGTACATCCCAATTACCATTTGCTCTGTTTTGGGCAATAGAAGAATTCTTGTCCAAGGCGATGTTGAATAAGCTAGGGTAGACCTCCAAGAGAGCATTGTTGTTTATCCATTTATCCTTCCAAAACTTAATATGATATCCACTGCCTGATTTGAAATGAATATTCTGAAAGAATTCGTTCCCCAGTTTGCTAATATGCTTCCACGGCCCTACTCCATGGGATGCAGTGACAATTTTGGTGCTCCAATTATCTTTAATCCCATGTTTTGCATTAATCACCTCTTTCCATAGACTTGGTTCACTTGTTCCATATCTCAAGAGCCATTTCATTAGCAAACCTTTGTTGTGCTTGTCTAGATCTCTGACCCCCAATCCACCTTTGCATTTAGGTAGCAATACCTTGTCCCATTTAATCAAATGATACTTGTGGGAACTGCTGTTTCCTTCCCATAGAAAGTTCCTTCTGATCTTGTCCAGCGTGTTAAGTATCTTTTTAGGGATGGGAAACAGTGACATGACATAAGTGGGTATCCTGTCAAGCACGCTACTGATGAGGGTGAGTCTTCCTCCCATAGATAGGTATTGTTGTTGCCATGAGGCCAGTCTTTTCTCAAAATTCTCCACTACACCATTCCAGATATCACTGCTTTTGAATTTGGCACCCAGTGGAAGCCCTAGATAGGTGGTAGGTAAAGACCCTATACTGCAACCAATGATCCCTGCCAGCTCCTCAATGTTGCTCACCCGATTGACGGGATATATAATACTTTTCTGCTTGTTGATGTGAAGTCCTGACAATGCTTCGAATAGCTGGAGTGTAAGATTCAAGTACAAGATTTGGACTCTATCTGCCTCACAGAAGATCAGTGTGTCATCAGCATATAATAAATGGGAGATAGTGATTGAGTATCCAGTGTTTGTGCCTACACCGAATCTTTGGATCCATTGCATTTGCCTAGCTTTTTCCAACATTTTACTTAAACCCTCCATGGCTAGAATGAATAGGAAAGGGGAAAGTGGATCCCCTTGCCTAATTCCTTTCTGAGGTGAAAAGAAACCCACAGGACCTCTATTGATTAAGACAGAGTACTTGACCGTTGAGATACTGTATCTGATCCACTTTAACCATTTGTCTCCAAACCCCATCTTCCTCAAAATAGATAGCAAGTAAGACCAGTTTAATTGGTCAAATGCCTTTTCTATATCCGATTTACACATAACCCCAGGTGTGTCAGTTTCAAGCCTCCAATCCAACACTTTATTAGCAATGAAAGCTGCATCAGTAATCTGTCTGTGTTTAATGAAAGCATTTTCATGAGAAGAAACCAGCTTTCCAATAACCTTTTTCAGTCTTTCTGCCAACACCTTGGCCACAATCTTATAAATACTACCAATGAGGCTTATTGGTCTGTAATCCTTAAGCTCACTAGCTCATTTCTCTTTGGTATCAAGGCAATAAAAGAGGCATTGCATGATCTCTCCATGTAACAGTGCTTGTGAAAATGATTTAGTGCTGCCATAATCTCTGGTTTGATGAAATCCCAAGACTTCTGAAAGAAAGCCATGGTAAATCCATCTGGACCTGGGGCTTTATCTGGGGCACATGATTTAATGATAGCATAAACTTCATCTTCCTCAAAACCTTTTTCAAGCATTTCACTTCCCTCCTCTGATAGTCTAGCAGCATCTTCAAAATTGGAAGATGGTCTCCACTCTTCCTTCTCTGTGTATAGCGTTTGGTAATAGGTTAATATCTCCCCTTTGATCAATTCTTTATCTACTGTAATCTCATTGTTTATCTTGAGCTTGTCTATTGAGTTGCATCTCCTATGAGAGTTGGCCAATGTTTGAAAGTATTTAGTGTTCCTGTCCCCTTCTTTTAACCATAAGCATCTAGATTTTTGCCTCCAGGAAATTTCTTCAGCTTTGGCGATCTCTTCCAACTCCAATCTTAGAGCCAAAAACCTTTGTTTTTCTGCTTGAGTTGGAGCTCTGCTTTCGGTTGCTTGTTCTAAGGCTAAGAGTTCATCAAGGGCCCTGCTTCTCTTTGTGTCTAACATGCCATAAACTTCTTTGTTCTACTTGGAGAGGTCCTTCTTCAAACACCTCAACTTCTGAACTAGCACAAAGTCTGGGTTGCCACTTATTGTGTAATTTTGCCACCACCCTTTCACCATATCAATGAATCCTTCTCTTTGAATCCACATGTTTTCAAATTTGAAGTAAGATGTTGAATCCCATTCTCCACTTTCTAGCAATAAAGGTTTGTGATATGAGATGACTCTTGGAAGTGCAAGTTGTTTGATGGCTTTGAAACTTTCATTCCATTCTGTGGAGACCAAGAACCTGTCAATTCTTGAGGCTTGGGTGTATTGTGCTCCATGCAATGGCAAATCCATTAGTTGTAGGTCCTCAATTGCTTCCGAGAAACATCTCATGGCTTTGGTCCGTCTGTAACAGTACAATCTTTCAGATTCATACATACATACGTTGAAGTCCCCGCCAACAACCCATTGTTCCTCCCAAATACCTCTTATTGATCCCAATTCCTGCCAAAATTCTTCCCTTTCAGCATTGGAGTGAGGACCATAAACACCAGTAAACCCCCATCTGAAGTCCTCACGAAGGCTTTCAAGAAAGCATGTATTAGTGAAACACCCCTGGTGAGAATCGATACACCTCCACGATCTCTTATCCCATAGAATAAGAATACCACCCCTAGTGCCAGTGGCCTTCAAATCTGCCCACTCAGCCCACCTATTTCCCCAAATCTGGTAAATCATATTGTTAGGGATATTCTCCATTTTGGTTTCTTGAAGGCACAGAATATCAGCTTTCCTAACTAGTGATGTGATAGTGCTCCGTTTATCTCTGTCATTGAGGCCTTTAATGTTCCAGCTGAGAATTTTAACTTTCATCTGGAAAGAGTCTTGCCTTGCCTGCGCCTTACCTTTTTGTTCCTTCCTTCATAGTTGATGCCACATATTAAGTTCTGGACCTCAGTTTCCCCTTTTTTTCTCCCTTTCCCCTTCTTACTAGTTAAGGAGGATGATCCCTTTTGTTGTAGTTGAACTTATCTTTTCTGATCAATTCTCATGATTAAGTCAAAAATTTCATGCTCAAACCCAGCACTGTTGATCCCGAACGCCTTGCATACTTTACCCAACACCAATTTGGTCCATTTTGAGGTTTCTACTGCAGTAGGCTGTTGAAATCCGTGTAATTCCAGATGTTCATCATCTTGCCATGGTAGATATAGTGACTCAGTGTATGACTCTGTTTCTGAGAACATTAATGCAGTAGAGGCAGCATTGGACCAGCCCAATTGTTGAGGAAGACTACTAACATCAAAAAGAAAGTTCTCCGATTCGTCATCAGCTTCTGAGTGTGTCACAAGTGTTTCATGCGTGACTGTTTCACAGAATGACACTAAGGATTGAGACTGTTGACAAAAGGTTGAAGAAGAAGAAGGAATAGCAATGCTGGAATTAAGTCGTTGATCCTGTCGAGGCCGCCATTCCTGAATGATTGTGGGTTTAGTTGCTTTCATCTTTTGTTGGAACTTCTTTTTTGGGGCTTTGTAGTAATTTAAAGCTTGGCTGTCCATCTTTTCTTTGATGACTCCTGAGATGCTTTCTTTATTGGGCCTGCCTGGGCTAATATTATTATTAGCCCGAGAGTGGAGAAGGGATGGCATTGGGCCCGAAAGGTGACCCTTTGACGGCTTTTCCTCCACGTTCTCTGAATTAACTGCAACCCTATCATTTACCTCCGAATACCCCGCCTTAGTTTTGGCCGTTGTTTTTGCAACTGCTGGCAAGAAAGGTTTTGACGACTTTGCTACCTCCTTCAGAATTGAAATTTCGAAACTCCAGCACTCCACGTCGAGCTCTATCTTATCTGGACATTCAATATTACCATTGTTTACACAAATTCTTGCCCATAGGTAGTGATTCTGGTGCCTCGTATCTTCGTCAATGTCTATGAAGCCACCACACATGTCGCCAATGATTCTAAATGTCTCAAGAAGCCAAGCATTAATTGGAATTCCAAAAGCCTTAATCCATTTTTGACCAGATCTCTGCGCTGCTAACTCAGTGCCCGCCACCGACGACCACCACTCCAATGAAAGTCGTCGACCGTTCCAGAACCAGTCTCCAGCATGGACTCTCGCTGCTTCTTTCCTTGATGGGAGTTCAAATAGAAATTGATTGTGAGACATTGGGGTTACTTTCAGACCCTCGCAAACCTTCCACCTATTCATAAACCATTTTTGTATCACCTCATGGTTGGGACTGTAGTTGAAGGGATCGTTGAACGTGCCAACTAAGCACCTGGAGAGGAAATATTGATTCCCGTCATCTGTGTGTGGGTTAACTGCTTTGACAGTGTTAACCATCCTTGCTGGGGCTTTGTCACAGGCAACCGATGAATTTTTGTTGTTTCTGCATAAGACTGCAGAGTATGGGGCAGCCTAGAACTGCTTGTACTTTGTTTTCCCAGAAAGTGTAAAATTTTGTTTGCTATATCTGCCCAACCCAAGTTGTAATCTACCTCAGGAATAATAACTGCTTTCTTCCTGCTCCCCAACCATGCTTCCAAACGTATGAATCTACCATAACTGTTAAAAGTGACAAAGGCTCTGTAATAGTAGGACTGTGAACTCCACCCCCAACGTCTGTAATAATTTCCTTCCCTTTCAGTTGCTTGTCTGAGTGCTGTGCAAACTCGCCTGAGACTTTCCTCATCTATGTTAATATGACACGAAAATCTTCTTCCCATTTCAACTATAGTAAACCACCCCTCGCCAGAGTCGATGATCTCAAAAGATTTCTCACCTGAAATAAAGAATATCTTGGGTTCCATGGTAAAGAAAATCAGAGGGGAGTAACTACAAACATTGAAAAGTTTCCTCGGAAGTCTGTAATCTTAAGAAGAAGGAAGAGGATTTTTTTTCTCCTGAATGGGGGGTGAAAACTGCCCAGAACTGACTGTAAACTGGCAGGAATAGTGATTCCGGTCGTCGGATAAATAGAAGTGGTCGGAATCTAGAACTTTATGGATGGATGTGGTCGGAAATGAGACGCGAACAGCCTGTCCAAAAGAACAAAGTTGAAATTTGGCCCGGAAGACACCTCACGCGCCGGCGCGTGGATGTGGAGTCGCCGGAGATTGGCCGCGCGTCGCGGCGCGTGAACGGCAGATCGTCGGAGCTCTTTTCAGGGGAAGGCTCGCAATTCCGGGGGCTCTCCAATGGTGGTTGTGGAAGCTCAAAATTCCGGGTTCTCAGGCTCCTCGGGGAGTGTGCCTGAGAGCGTCTGTCTTGTCTGATTCATGTGGAACATGATACGTAGGCAACCTATATCGGGTTTGATCGAATCATTTTTAAAATTAAAGAAAAAAAAGATATGAAGTTGGGAGATGAGAGGAAAGGAAAGAATGATAAGAGAAAGAAAAAGAGGAGGAAGAAAATGATGTAAACCAAGGAGCGTTAAACAGAAAATAAAATAGGAAGGTTGGAACGAGCGAATTGGGATTTGCCATCTGACCGTGTGAGCTTCAAAGTCATTCTAGAACTATTAATTGTTGCTAGGTGCATTGCACGTAATGTGATATTATTATCTGATAAATGCCTTAACGCAAACATGTTGGCTTTGTTTTGCTCCTCTGTTATTTTCATTACTTTCATTCAGGTAGGAGGTTAGTTTGTGGCATTCTGGCAAGTCGTCCATACAACACTAGATCAAAGAGCAAGATAGTAAATTGGTGAGATTAGTGTTAAATATCACACTAAGTCTACATCCTTTATTTAGAATGAGGCAAGCGACAGTTGGGTCGTCTAGGGAGTGTCCTATGGCTCTTATCACCTTTTAATCCACCCTTATTTATTTTATTTTATTTTGTTTCTTTTCCTCCTATATTATTCATTTGTGTTCTTTGTGAGAAGCTTCGCTATCTTTGCTTGTGTGAATAAATTGTTTGAAGTGGGTCGCGGGTGTTAAGGGGGAAAAGGCCAAGCCCATTAGTAATTAAATTGTTTTCATGCTTTAGGATTGGGCTTGGTCTAAAGAATAAACTAAAAAGTTAAAAAGAACATGAGCATGATTTAAAAGTTTCCCTTTTACTAGCTCTCTTTTATTTTGTTATACTATTCGCTAATAGCATGTTTAGGCCGATCGCATTTGGGCAGGTAAACTTTAGGTCTTTTTTTTATTTATTCGAGGTGAGAGGCCGTCCTCTTTAGTTTATATTCCCGTAGACTCTGTAAATATTTTATACATAGGGATGCCCCGTATTATTATGTAATTGGATGCCAAAGACGGGACAACACTGAAGAGGCGTAGTATTTTTAATTTTATCTTTATTTTCATTTTATTTTCTTTTATTTAGGCGGGGACAACCTCGAACCTCCTTTGAGTTTGTTTTTCCTTTTTTGTGTTTTACCTTAACCACAGTATTCTTAAAAGCCAACCGGATCAAGTATGCAACTGTGTTTTTCACGGGACTTGGGGAGTGCCTAAAACCTTCTCCCCGAGTCAAATGAACTCCTTACTTAGAATCTCGGGTGCAAACTGATTTTGGAGTCCAAATATGTTTTTAAGGGAAAATTGTTTTTAAGCGGTGACTTAGCACACCGAGCTTTATGTCAAGTGGCAACTCTGGAAATACCCTTTTAAACACTATTTTTGTCACTTTTCTAATTGAAACCCTTTTGCGCTTTAAAAACCAATTTATCTATTTTAAAAAGGGTTGAGGTGAAATGAAAAAAAAGGGGCGTGAAAGTACCAAACTCATTGAAGCTTAGGACTATGAAAAACTTCGGGGATTGAAATCTTTTAGATGAGAAAAAATAACTTATTAGGGGGAAAATGAAGAATAGAAACGAGGAGCCAAATATGTCCACAAGGGACAAAATCAGAATATATGAAACAAAGAAAGCTCTAGAAAGATAGATTTAGTTAGGAGGGTTCATAATCTTCTGTGCTAAGTTGATTTTACTAATACAAGAAATATATCACCTTCCAGAATTAGTCTGTTTTCTGTAAGATTTGCTTTCAAGGGAACTCTACTTGTTGAAAATATATTTTATGCTTTTTTCAGCCAAAGCGAACTATATCTTGATTCTTCACTTTATTTAACAGTGTTAACTGGGAACAACTCCTTCTGTGGCGTTATGATGCGCTTTGCTTCATCTTAGAGAGAACAACTGCAGTTTTATTTCATGAAGGAGAAACTTTCTGAGAGGATTTTGTTCAATGTATAGTAAACTAGTCATATTTCTTCATGTAACATAGTAGACAATCACAAAGCAGACATTGAACAATTAAATCCCTGGTATAAATATAATAACAAAAAACACATGACAAATCCAAAACCATAATCGAACCTCTTTTTGGATAAGAAAAGCCATAATAGAATCTAAGAATATGCATCATTGAAAGCTGTGCAAACCTGTGCTGAACTTATGGTATGGATAATTTTTCGCACTTAGATGTTTTTGAAGCTGCACAGAATAGTATTTGAAAGTTAAAACCTCTTCACCAAAGAAAACAATTGCAAAAGAAATAATCCAGACAACTTTAGCATCATGAGACTTCCAATCTCTGTCTGAAAATTCCCAATATTGTTGTCAAAAGATGTAGTACTCCTTAAAGCTTTTCTATATTCAAGAAGACTGTATTTATTTGAAAGAGTCACCACTCTTAGTATTTGCTTTCAAAAGACAAATGAAAGTCCAAACCACTCCCTATCCTTCGCATTGACCCATTGTAGTGGAGCTGTCAACCTCTCTTTTGCATTCTATGTGTTTCGTTCTATCTGCATTTTCTTGATGCCACTAATGAAACTACGACTTCATAAAAAAATAAAAATAAAAACTGAGTGATGTAACAAAGGTCAAACACATTGGTGGGGGAAACTAAGAAGTCTTCTTTTTTCTTTTTCTTTCTTTTTCGGGCCAAAGAAAACTAAGACTAATCCTAGCATATGCTCCTGGAATTTATGTAAGAATCTTCATTTAATCAGAAAGTTTCATTTAGCGGAAACGTTAGTGAATGATTTAGAATACACTTCTAACTAAAAATCTCATCGCATGCTCGTTGTCCTCATCATTCTCTCACATAAATATATATATATATATATATATATATATATATATATATATATATATATAAAAAACACTCTACTCTTGAATAAATTTCTTTTTTCCTTTTATTTAGTTGGCAAATAGGACAGGCCTTCCCCAAGAACAAAAGGAGATAAAGTCAAATACCTGGCTTATCCTTATAAATAAAAAGCCAAATACCTGGTTCATTCTCCAAGCATCAGAAAGTAGATTCTTCTGGTGTTCTGCATTGCCAAAAGAGTTATGTGATGATGAATCACTTAGAACATGTAAACCTATCAAATCAATTAATATGCATTAAAAACATAAGTACTGACCAGAATCAACAGCTTTAATTTCTCGAGTGGTAGCATCGGATGACATCAATGGTTTGATAAAGAACTGGGCAAATCTGGAAAGATAAACGAAATAAATCAGCCGTGGAGTTCAAGAACTGGGCAAATCTGGAGGTCAAGCATTAGGGTTGTAGGTTAGGGGTAGTAGAGCTTTCCTTACTTCATACCGGGGGTGAGACGGGGTTGGATTATGGTTGATCTTAGATGGCTTGCAATTTATGTTGAACCCACACTATCCTTGCTGTATATCTTAGCCCCGGGCCTTAGACTCTGGTTACTGTTATTGCATGTCATTCATCTTTTGGTTATTATGCTTCTGTTACTATTACGGTTTCTACTGGAGTTACTAATGAATTGTCTTTTCTTGTTTTATATTTCCGTCTTTCTGAGCCGAGGGTCTATTGGAAACAGCTTCTTCGCCCTATCGGGGCAGGGGTAAGGTCTGTGTACGCATTACCCTCCCCAGACCCCACTTTGTGGGATTTTACTGGGTAGTTATTGTTGTTGTTGTTGATACACTTACCAAAAAAAATATTAACATGACACTTAGCCATATATATTAAACAATTTACCTGTCCAATGCTTCTTCAAAACCATCAGCATTTACTTCAAAATAGTAGTTGGTGTCCTCAGAAGATGTAAAAGCATTTGTACTACCTCCATGCTAATCAAGAAACAAAAAAAAAAAAGGACTTGTAAAATACGACTATTTTGTTAAATCAGTAGGAAAATACGGAGCGTGCAAAAGCAATAGAGGAACTTATTAAACAATGAATTACAGAGTTGTTACCTCTGTGATGTACTTTGAATAACTGTCCTCCACAGGATACTTCTCACTTGCATAAAACAACATATGCTCTGGTATGTAAAGAAAAGAGGCCAAATGAAAAAGCAAAAAAGAAATATTAGACAACAAAATATTCTATGAAAGCAACAGAAACCTCTAACAAAAGAATTAGTGATATGAGTTGCATAGTAGCACACCCTTAGCAGTTCCTAAAGCCAGTAGAAAAAGGTTATAGTGCTTCCTAGCAGTCTACTAATACTTATCCTCTATATAGATGATTCATTGTGCAAGGTTGTTTCAATTGACACAATTCATCATCATTCACTATTTTCTTAAATGAAAGACTATCCTTATGTCAATAGGTGAAAAAAATCAAAGTTAGCGCAAGAATTAAGAAATATTTTTTTTTTCCTGATAGAAAGATTTACAATGTTTAAGCACAATGAAACCAAATCGCCTGTAACTAGATTTAACAAAATTGGAACTTGTCTAATCCCATCAAAAACTATTATGTTTTACTTGACCACACTGGATTCAAAGAACTGATCCTCCACATTTGACATGTGGCTAATCCACCAACAATCATCAGTATTCTGCAATAGCACTTACTGGTACCATATCTATGTTTTCCTTTTTTTAATAACGGTGCTGTTTAAGCCAACTTGTGCACCTCGACTATTCCATTGGGTACTTGCTAACTTCCACTAGTACACGTATCGGGTAACTCTACTCACCAAAGCTTAGGCAGATGGGAAGAAATCAGCTTTCTACCGGGTACTACTACCTCGCACCAGCACACATATCGGGTAACTGTCACCAAGGCTTAAGCAAATGGGGAAAAATCAACTTATCACCTAGTGTTTTTTTTCCTTCCGTTGAGATTTGAGACTAAGACCCCATGGTTCTCCTCCACTTCCTGGTACCATTTCAATGTATCTCAACTATTTTCCATTGGGAACATATTCTTCTAAAACCTAAATTTAGTTCAAAAATCCCCTACCAATTTTTGAACAAAATACATACTCTAGTAATACTGAACCATGAAACTGACACAGAAATAGAAATTGGCATTCAAAGCCTGATTTCCATGTGGCGGAGCTACCTTTGTTGAAGGGGTTCAATTGAATCCCCTTCGCCAGAAAATTGCACTGTGCAAAAAGGGTAAAAACAATATTTTTTTGTATATAACTATATATAAAAACTATTGAATCCCCTTGACATAGGTTCATACCGCAGGTGTGTTATTTTTTACATTTTTTTTTTGTATTCCCCTTACTCAAATTTCTGGCTCCACTACTACTCAACCAAGTCTAACTCTATTACTGTGAAGATTACAGTGCAGAATGGTATTTCAAAAATTAAATCAAATCACAGTACAGCAACTTATTTAATCAAATTTAAGGCTAAAAATAAGGCAAAACAATAGACCCAATTAAGCACATAAAAATGAATTTTTTGCCCCAAAAAAAAAATTCATACCAAGAAAATGGGCAAGGCCTTCAAGTCCCTCAGGATCGCTAAAAGCACCAACACACACATTCATTGAAGCTGCACACTGATAACAGATACCCCCAAAACAAAACAAAACAAAAATTTAAATTAATACGCTTTTAATGAAACCAAATAAATTCAAGCTAAACCCATAAAAGAAGAATTGAAGAAACATAGAAAAATATAATATAAATGAATAAAAGTAACATACTTTATCAGTTTCTGGGTCACTGATGAGAAGGATTTCAAGATTATTTTGAAGAACAATTCTTCTGTAATCCCTTTTGTCAGTTCGGGGTTTCACTATCTCCACTCCCATATTTTCTTCCTTTCTTCCAACTGCCATGATTTGCTCTGTGTGTGCGCGTGTGAGACAGTGTGTGTGCGTGTGTGAGACAGAGAGATTGACTTGGTATAGAGTCTGGGATTTTGGTTATTATAGGAAGAAGCATGGAAATTGCAGCCTTGGAAAATCAGGGATGCTGCTAGTCCTAGTTGTACCTTTTCTTTTATAGTACTATATGTTTTTAACACTACTGCGGTTATGCACGGGCTAAGCCCGAGCCCAACGGCTACGTGAGCAGCTACTAGTTACGATTAGTCCGGGCTGTGTCCGGGCCTAATAATTATAGTGAAAGGCAAAGTTTTCATGTGGCGCTCAATTTTGCGTCATCCGTTGAATTTATATCTATTTTTTTAAAAAGTTTAACCAATACTTATTTTTTTAAATAACTTTAGATATATACACTTTTCTCTTTTTCTTTAATTTAATTTTCTTTTTTTTAGTTGCAAAATCGATTTGTTAAATTTATTGTTGTTTCTATAATTTGATGATCGAGATTTGTTATCTATGATATTTGAAAGTTATGTTTTAAATTTGAGCTTATTTAAAGTAGATTTGGACATTAAATCGTGTATTAGATTGTTGAAAATAGAAAAACAAGTTTATGTTTCGGAATTTAAGATTTGAAATCTGAAGTTGCATTCAATAGAGTGAACTACTTAAGATTCGAATTTTTGAAGTTGCATTCAATAAAGTGAACTACTTAAGCTTCGAATTCTAAAGTTGTATTCGAAATATAAAAAAACTTCAAATTTGATTTCTAAAGTTGCATTAAAGAAATTGAACTACTTCAAATTCAAGCGGATAATTGCCTCAAACTTCAAATAATACTTATTCACATTTTGAAATATTGCATATATGGAATTCTCATTAATTAATGATCATTCTCTATACACAACTTTATAAATGACAGCTCTTAATAATATAATCAAACCTTATCATAAACTCATAAATGTTGCTAATATTTAGTTTGTACTTTTTTCTCATTTTATTTAACTTAAATACATATTAGAAGGTAAAATAATTTTGGCCTAATACATACTTTGCCCACTTAACTTGTATGCAAATTCCTTTGACACATTGCAATTTTACATGTAATATTCTTAACAATCCCTTTTCAATCAAATTAATTTTATTCGTAAGGTAATTTCTTTGCAATTCAAAAAAGAGTATCTTTTGTTCTATATTTTTTTTTATAGATGAACTTCTCAATTATTGAAGAATTACTTTTCATAAAATAAATTGTTATACGTTTATATTATGCTAAATAATTAAAATCAAGTTTAATATAAATATACACATAATTAATGTTAGCGCATAGTGGGAGCTCGTGCCCCGGGCGACCCTTTTTATACACCTAACTAATGTTAAATGTCTATGAGACGCTGAGTTGAGGATTTGTCATAAACAACATTGTACATGCACAATGTATAAGTAAGGTCTCTATACATAGTATTTTTTCCAGATCCACTAATGGAACTACACTCATCATTGTTGTTGCCAACCTAGGGAATCATAAGAAAGTGTTCTAACATTAGTACAAGAAACAAAACAACTATTGTTTCTTTTTGCATCTATTAATTTTATCAAAGTTTTCAAACAAATGGAATATCAAAAAAAATTCCTACAACCCCAATGAAGCTATAGTTTTTAGACTTTACATTCACTATATTTATGGGGAAAATCAATTATTAAGGTTTAGAAAAGTAAATTTGCTATTTTGTGAAATTATTCAGTTATTTATTAACTTATTAAAATACCATCTATACAGGAATATAACAAAATTTCAAAATAATGGTCATTCAAGATTTCCTTTTCCAAAATAAAATGATAATTTAATATACAAAATTAATTTAAAATTTAGAAAGAAAAAAAAAACACAAAAATTAAAGTAAACAAATACATTATGATCAATTTTGGTACTCTAATTTTTCTATTTAGTGATGTTCACGTATTTTGTCTTATTATGATATCTTAAAAAGTTTTATGTTATGGAATATTAATATTAATGTGGAAACTCAGTATAACAAATTTGAATTCTACTAAAAATAAGGATGTTATCCTGTAGGATTCCAATACTGTTCTTTTTTTAGTATTTTAAAATGCTATTTACTTTTAAACACCACCGCATTTTCAATTGAATCCTTATAAAATTCACACAAAATTATAAAAGCCAAAGTAGAAACGACTTCAATTTGTTTATCAATTTTTAGACCCAAAAAAAAAACAAATAAAGTTGTTTAAAATTTAAAACTCGTCGGAAAACACTATTCGGGGGGATTATCGGTCCCATTTAGTAGGTGAAGGGGGTATTATTTCTCATGCCTTAAAAGTTAAGGGGGTTTAACGGAAGTTGTTCATTTTTAAAAGTTAAGGCTCATTTTGATGCCTTCATGCTTTCCGATATCCATCTCGTCAAACCCGAACAACCTGCTCACAGAAGTTTTTACTTTGCTTCTGATTCTGCTCCTTCACTGGCTACTCTTTTCATATTAAATGTTGGGAGTATTTTCTTGCTATATCATCTCTATAGCATTTCTCCCTTCTTTTTTTTTGAATTATTTTCCTACTCAAAATATTTCTTCCATTTACTTTTAATTTGTATCTATAATGTGCATATACACACATGAGCATAGATTGAAAAGCCATGGATGATAACCCAGGGCTCTTTATTTTTCTGCTAGCACCATGGATGGAACCCAAAGCTTTCTCTTTTTCTGCTTTTTTTTTAGTATTGAAGTGGGTGCAATCTCTTGTTTGTTTTGTAATTTAGTCTAAGTAGAAACAACTTGAATTCTTGTGTAGAGTAACCCAGCAATTTTAAAAAAATAAACTAAGAAGAATACGGGTATGTCAGATGTCTCTCTGATACCATATCTATTAGTACTACTTTTCAGAATATTAATTGTGCCCGGACTTTGCCAAAATTACTATAACGCACACAAGCAAATATGTAATAAAGGATGAAAAATTGGCAAATATGAAACTTCAAAAAGTGGTACAAAGGTGGGCTAATGGTTGATGAGGTAAGCAAAGCTAATTTCGTCAACGCACTGCAAACTTTATACAGTAGCTACAGTACAATTATTTTTCAACCAATGATATTGCACACTTTTCATGAAGTTACTGAAATACCCTCTTAATGCCTCATGACAGGCAGACATGTTGAAGGGATCCTGTCTGCTATTCCCTCTTCTAAGAAGTATAAATACAGCTTGATTTAATGTTATATTATCTTGGTATCATTTAGAAGCTTTTTGAGCTCCCATTTGACAATAGATTTTATTTTTTATCAATATTTTTTGAAACATTGTTGAAAAGAAAAAAAATAGTGGAAAAATTTTTCAAGTCCAAAAACTGGTGGTGAAAAAATTTCTTTCACTTATAAAACTTCAACTTTCTTTTTTCAAGTTAAATGCATGTTCAAACACAACTTCAACTTTCAAAAATTATTATTAACACAACTTTAAAAACTCTTTTTTCAATTTTCAACCAAATATATGTCTAAACGCTAGCTGAGTATGTATTTTACTTTACACACGTCGTTCATCATAGTAATTTAATCATTTATTATTTCCTAAGTGATACAATTTAAATATTTAAGTAGATTATATTTGGATTTGTAATTTTAAATTAGAGATTATATGAGTTATTGTAAATTTTTATTATTAATTTAATTTAAGTCAAAATAAAAAGTGAAGATGTTAAAAAAAGTTCAAGAAAATTATATAGCATATTATGACTAATAATTTTTTGGGTCCTGGTTCGAAACAAACTTTAAATAATTTAAATTTATAATGTGTCATTTTGTCCACTGCTGGTGGCGTCCATTATGCATATACTCGTGTGTTTAATCATTTGATCCAAATTTACTAATGTACATTTTTCCATGAAAAATCTTAACATCTTAGAAAGAGATAATTGTCTTACAAAAGGAAATTTATTTTCCTTTCTTATGCTAGTACCAATCTAAGCAAAGATCTTTGTAATTTACAGATTTTTCTTTATTCTTCGTATTTTTATTTCTTTTTCATTCTCTTATTTTAGTAAATAATATTTTGACCAATATGATATTTCGCATTAAATAATTAGCCCTTTTTTTGTATGCATAGTAATTGTTCCTTTACCAGATTTCCTAATTTCTCGTAATTCTTTAGACCATAAACTTTGAAAAAGGAAAATACTTCTTGCTACATTATCTTTCAAACTTCGATATAAAATAAAATTAGCTCTTCACCGTTCTCGAGTAGAAATATGAAAGGTATCAAATACGTAGTATTTTAACTCATACACATTCATGAATGGCAATAGAAATTTAAAACTATATCTATAGAAAAGGAGGATGAACGACTTAAATACTTTATGCTCATAATATTATTTTAATAATAGCTTTTCTCATTATAAAATCTAGTTTATGATAAAATTGTTGAAGCTACATCTCGTTATAACATTAATGATTAACTTAACTAATTTATTTTTAATTAGTCGAATATTCATTTTCAAGTATACTATATAATCACACACTAAGTTCAGTTATAATATAATCATAATATTAGATAAACTTAAATCTGAATTCAAAAAAAGTGTGGTAATTTTCTTTCAATCTAAACCACATAAAAATATTGAAAAGTTAAAAAATAAAATATTTTCCTACTTTAAAGTCTCATTTTATTTTTAAATATTTGTATAGTACAAAATGGCAAATCCTTTCCCTTACTTTTTTTTTGAAGATTTTCTTAAAATGTTTCTTCCTATTCACAAAATGATATTCCTTTTCCCTTAATTTTTTTCTGATATTGTTAATTTTTTTTCCTGTTAGCAGAATGATATTTCTTTGCCTTTTTATCGAAGATTCTCTAAAATATTGCTTCCGCTTTGAGAGTTCAACAAGTCAAACACATCTATAATTTTTTTTCTAAACTAAATTTAATATTGAAGTTTTTTCCAAATTAAACTTTGATTGACCCACTTAAATTATTGTGGTATTCAACGTAAATAAAAATACAATAAGCTATAGTGTTAATGATAATATCCAATTTAATATTAGTTATCTTAGATATAGGCATGAATGTAAACAAAAAGAAAATCCAAGCTTCAATACCACACAATTAACATTTGAAAAGTGAACTTTCTTAACCTTTGGAATTATGCATAAAAATTAAATTGCAAACTAACACATTTTGCCATTTAGATTAAAGTCCAAAACGGCAGTAAATTGATAAATTATAATAAGCATCAAATAGAAGTTCATTTTGTCTATAACTTGTTTAAATAAATATGAATCAAAAAATACAATAGGTACGTAGATCTGTATTGTATATGACAAAATTTCAAAATGAATATGTAGCCTTAACTCTCTCTAATCTCTATTCTGTCTCCTAATATTATCATGCAAAATAGTTTTTGCCTGCATTTAAAATTTCTCAAAGGTTTGCTAAATTTAGTCAAATGTATAACGATAATTGAAGTTAGTAAATAACTAAATAAGGGATATAAATATACTCTAGAGTTAGCATTTGAAAAGCTGCCATATTTACTCGGTCAAGAGATCAGGTGGGGCCCGAATTTTCTTTTTGTATTCTACAAATCTAGAGCTCCTTCCTCGTGTAGCAATAGTGTTGCGTCAAACAACAATGACCGGGGAGAAAGCCTCCTTCAGGATGCCGTCATTGCGGCAGACCATATTGGAACAATAAATTCCCACATGCACAGATGAACGCCCATCAGGCTATTGATGATAGGACGGATGACGACTCAGATGATGCGGACCATACTGAACTAGTAGGTGCCTTCAATGCAATTGTTGGTTCCATCTCTGAGGCATTAGAGGAGACCAGTGCTGGTATCCGTAAGAACAAGGACCCATGTCCAGTCACGAAGAAAGGGAAAAAGAAGGCGAATGAATAGACTCTTCCTAAATAAGAGAGGACCTTAACGTTCGTCGAGATGAAGGTGAATGGCAAGCCCATTCTGACTATGATAGACACGGGTGATACCCACAACTACTTAGCCTCGACTCAGATGGAGCGCCTTGGACTGGTTATAGGGAAAGGTAAAGGCAGTGTCAAGGCTATCAACTCACCTCCCCAGCCAGTGGACGAAATAGCCAAAGAGGTACCAGTGAAGCTTGGCCCTTACGAAGGAAAAGTCAACTTGCAAGTAGTGATCATAGATGACTTTGAGCTGATTGTTGAGCTGGAATTCCTAAGGCAAACCAACACCATGCCTGTACCATTTACAGACATGCTACTGATGATGGGAACCAATAGAGCCAAGCCCTGCATTATCACGTGCCTGCCCATGAAGATGGCCGTTGAGAACATCTCGGCCTTGCAGCTGAAGAAAGGGGTCAAAAGGAATGAGCCTACATTCCTGGCAACCCTCTATATTGAAGATATAGAACGCTCATCGGGTCCCATTCCTGAACCCACGAAGGAGTTACTACTGGAGTTTGAAGATGTCATGCCACAAGACATGCCAAAGCGACTCCCGCCTAGGCGCACTGAAGACCATGAAATTGAGTTGGTGTCGGGCGCGAAGCCACCTGCCTGGGCACCTTACGGAATGTCACAACCCAAACTCACCGAGATCCGGAGATAATTAATGGAAATTCTAGATACAGGGATCATTGTACCCTCAAATTCCCTATATGGGTCCCATGTTCTATTCCAAAAGAAACATGATGGCAGCATGCGACTCTGTGCGGATTATCGAGCTCTAAACAAAATCACCGTGAAGAACAAGTACCTTATTCCTTTGATGGCAGACTTGTTCGATAGACTGGGTGGTGCGACGGTGTTCACCAAGATAGACCTCAAGACAGGTTACTGGAAAGTTCGGATCGCAGAGGGTGATGAGCACAAGACGACCTGTGTAAAAAGATATGGGTCGTATGATTTCCTGGTCATGCCGTTTGGCTTAACTAATGCTCCAACCATATTTTGCACCCTAATGAACCAAGTCTTCCGAGAGTACATTGACGAATTTGTGGTGGTCTACTTGGATGACATTGTGGTATATAGCCAAACATTGGAAGAACACCTAGTGTATTTGCGGAAGGTCCTAGTTCGTTTGCGGTAGCATGAACTATATGTGAAGCTGTCCAAATGCTCCTTTGCTCAGAAGCAAATTGACTTCCTCGGACATGTCATTGAGGAAGGACGCATCAACATGGACTAACAGAAGATTCAGGCCATCACAGATTGGCCGCCACCTAAGGATGTCCATGCCTTGAGGGAGTTCCTTGGCCTATGCAACTTCTACCGGCGGTTTGTGAAGAACTACTCCCTTATCGCAGTGCCATTGACAGAACTCCTCAAGAAGGTCACATCTTGGGATTGGGGACCAAGAAGAGCGGAGGCCTTCAATGCATTAAAGGTGGCTATGTCTAGTAGTCCCGTCTTGTCACTCCCCGACGTTCGACGTACAAACGGATGTATCTGACTATGCTCTTGGTGGGGTCTTAATACAAGAAGGGCATCATGTAGCGTACGAAGGTCGAAAGCTGAAGGATGCAGAGCGGCGTTATGCCACCCATGAGAAAGAATTATTGGTTATCTTCCATTGCTTGTGCCTTTGGAGGTACTATCTGCCGGGAACCCTGTTTGTGGTTAAGACAGACAACACAGTTGTCAGCCATTTCATGACCCAGCCGAAATTGAATGGTCGACAGGCCAGGTGGCAGGAACTTCTAGCTGAATTCCACTTCAACCTGGAGTACCGCAGTGGAAAGACCAATCATGTTGCTGATGCACTCAGTCGGAGAGATGACCTAGCATCGGTGTGCCTACTCGCCACCCTAAGGGGGAGCGAAGTAGCCACCTCCATCAAAGACCAGATATAGGATCTACTCACCAAGGATCCTGCTGCTTAGTATTTGGTTGATTTGGTAGGACAGGGCAAGACTCGCCAATTCTACATGGAAGATGATTTTCTGAAAGTCAAAGGGAACCGACTTTATGTTCCAAAGGGAGGAGATCTACGGAGGACTCTTCTAGCAGAATGTCATGATACTCTGTGGGTCGGTCATCCCGGTGAAGAACGCACCATGACGTTACTGCATCGTGTCTATTATTGGCCTCAAATAGCTGATGATGTCCTTAGTATGTGAAGACTTGTCTAGTATGCCAGAAGGACAAGTCGGACCGCTTGACACAAGCGGGACTCTTGGAACCACTAGCTGTCCCAAAGAGACCTTGGGAAAGCGTCTCCCTGGATTTCATCATCGGATTGCCCAATGTCGAAGATCTTACTACTATCTTGGTTGTGGTGGACCGATTTTCTAAGTATGCACCTTTATTGCAGCCCTAAAATATATATCCGCAGAATATATAGCTCGACTCTTTTTCTCTCATGTCGTTAAATATTGGGGCCTGCCCAAAGATATTGTTAGTGATCGCAACTCACGCTTCAATAGCAACTTTTGGACTCAACTCTTTAAGTGCATGGGGTCAAAATTGAGTCACAACTCAAGTTTTCATCCACAATCTGATGGCCAGACGGAGCGGTTCAATGGTATGTTAGAGGAATATCTCCGCCACTTTGCAACGGGATCACAGAATAATTGGGTGAAGCTTCTAGATGCTGCTCAACTGTGTTTCAATTCACAAAAGAGCTCTAGTACGAACAAAAACGCTTTTGAAATTATTACCGGACAGCAACCGCTACTCCCACACACTGTGAATGCACCAAACACGGCTAAGTCTCCTCAAGCTGCTAGCTTCTCAAAAAAGTGGAAGTGGAATCTGAAGATAGTATGGAGCTATCTTGTCAAATCTCAAAAGCGGATGAAGAGGCATGCTGATCAGAATCGTCTCTTTGTTGAATATTAAGTAGGAGACAAAGTGATGGTCAAAATCCCAAAGCGGTACTTATTTGCGGGAGTCCATGACCCTCGCCTATTGCAAAAATATATTGGACCTTTGTACATTGAGATGCGCATTGGGAAAGTTGCATACCGGGTGGATACCCCAGCTTGGTGGAAAATCCATCATGTCTTCCATGCCAGTCTCCTGAAACCTTTTCGAGAAGACACGAAGGATCCTTCACGGAGCCAGCTTGCAATACCTAGTATTCGAGGTCCCAATTCAATCGGGAAAAGGCGTGTTGAAGCTATCCTTAATGACAGAGTGATTCATACCTCAAGGAAAGATCACCAAGAATTCTTGGTGAAATGGAAGGGTTGTGATGTAGAAGAGAATACTTGGGAGAGAGGAACAAACCTCAAATCCTACAAGAGCCTCATTGAAGATTATTTTGCAAGTAAGGCGTCGAGAATGTCGCTAACTCAGGTAGGGGAGAACGTCATGGGCGGCTTTCCAGCAATGCCCCATGACCCCTTGGGCGCGTCCCGCGGCGTCCTAGCAAGCCTCCCAACGCCTAGCACCACGGGCGGCCCCGTGGTCTTGGCCGTGCCAAGTGACAAGCGCGCAGGTGCCTCTATTGCCCCACCGATATCCCTCGCCAGTGCCCAGCCGTAGGCAGATTCCAACAACGTCGCACACACAGACAATGCCGCGCGCGTAGACCGTGATGCCAATGACAATGTTGCTGAAAATGGACATGTTGCTACCTTTTAGAAAACTAAGTCATTTTCATTGTAAATAGAGTAGTTTTATTTCAAATATTTCCATTATGTTTCTCTAACGAATTCTAGTCTAGTCTTGTAGCTTTGGATTATTTTTTTTAAGCATTATTATGGGGGATCAAGCAATCAAAATTTTCTAGCAAGCAAGCAATTCTCTGTACTGGTGCCTCTTCCCCTCGACACCGCGTTGCTTTTCTGTAATAGATTTCATTAATGCAATCAAGCTTTCTTTAAATCTCAATTCTCATTTATGTTCTCTCAATTGCTCTTGATATTGGTTTTCCCGTATGGCACTGACAATCAAGTCTAGCGTACGGCGGGGACCTCAGTTGGCGGACAATAACTGCACTAACATCAGTTGCTTAGCCTTACGTCGTTGTCACGACCCGGATTTCCCACCTTTGGGAGTCGTGATGGTACCTACTAATGAGAGCTAGGCAAGCTAAGTTTAATTACTTTTTCATTAACAACAAGATCCTCTTTTACAATTATCGGTAATAATATAAAAGCAACAAAATTAATTAAGTAAGCGGAAGTCTTAAATTAAAGAAAACTGATTAGAAATACGGAAAATTCAACATAAGCCTCTACCCAAGACTGGTGTCACAACACTCACGAACCACTAAGAGTACTAAATACAATGTCTGAAAGAAATATAATTGTTTGTCTCGAGTACAAGGAGATAACAGACTAAAATATAGGATAGAGGAGACGTCGGGCCTGCGGACGCCTGCAAGGCTACCTCGGTGTCTCGCTAGACTGAAGGCTGGCTCTCGTGCTACTGCTGCTGCTGTCCAGAACTTGGATCTGTGCAAAAGAGCACAGAGTATAGTATCAGCACAATCGACCCCATGTACTGGTAAGTGTCTGGACTAACCCCGGCGAGGTAGTGACGAGGCTAGGACCAGACTCCAGATAAACCTATGCAGATATATGTACAAGTACAACGGAGAAACAGCAAGAATAAACAATTTAAGCGGGGGAAAGGAAACATGCTTCAGGGGCAACAGATAGAAATAAAGTATCAGGAATAATAGAGCGTACATCTATAGTGTAGCTTCTAATACAAAACAAAGAAATAAGACAACTTTCATATTCAACTCATCTTGTTGCAGACATGTAACCCGATCCCATTTCTCAATATCTTGTGGTAGGCGTACCATCCGCTCCCATTTCAATGTCACTTGTGGCAGGCGTACCACCCGCTTACTTTTCAATATCACTTGTGGTAGGCATACCACCCGTTCCCTTTTCAATATCACTTGGTAGGCATACCACCCGCTCCTATTTCAATATTATCTGTGGTAGGCGTACCACCCGCTCCCTTTTTAATATCACCTATGGTAGACGTACCACCCGCTCCCATTTCAATATCATTTGTGGTAGGCGTACCACCCGCTCCCTTTACCTTCAACACCATACATAATACAATCCTGGCAAGGGAACAATCAAACTAATAACTTTCCGGCAAGGGAACAATCAAATTAATAATCTTCCCGGCAAGGGAAACAATAACAACAAGTCAAACATCCCGATAAGTTAGTGTCAGCTATAACCAGTCCTATTCAACTTCTACTTTACACAACTAATACCAATATTCAGTCACAACTTTCATATGATCAATCAAAGATACACAATTATGAAATTAAGACTCACGATCATGCTCGACACCAACGCATGGATACTCGTCACCATGCCCATACGTCGTACTCAACACAAAATAAGTAGCAATTATTACTCAACTCATAATCCCTCAAGCTAGGGTTAGACCGAACACTTACCTCGATGCTTTGAATTCAACTCAAGTCTCAATTATGGCTTTACCCCTCGATTCTGCCACTAATTCGCTCGTACCTCATCACAAATTACTTAATTACATTAATAAACACTAAATGACTCAATTTGAATGTATAAAAATGAATTTCCCAAAGTTTTGCCCAAAAATTCCAAAATCACCCCCAGGCCCTGTCACGACCCTAGTTCACCCTCCATGAACATGTCGTGATGGCACCTAGTTGCTACAAGTAGGTAAGCCTAACAGTGCAGAAATAACAATTTTAACTTGCGGAATAAGTAAGTCAGACTGAACATATAAAATAACAACTGTATATAAGGCCGCCCGGCCTATACAATTATAACCATAAGCGGAAGTCTACAATTCAAACCCAAAACCTGAAAACTCACGGGCAACATAGGCTAATAGAATGTAGTAGTCTGCTCTACACCAGAATGTCTAAAAAACATGAAAGGAAAGAAAGGAACTATCTGCTAAAGCCAGAATAGAATAGAGACTCCTGGTCTGCGGACGTAGCAGATATACCTCAAGTCTCCACTAGAACTCTCCTCCACGAGTATGATACGCCTAGGGGAAGTACCTGGATCTGCACATGAAAAACATATGCAGAAGGGCATGAGTACACCACAACGGTACTCAGTAAATGCCAAACCTAACCTCGGTTGGGTAGTGGCGAGGAAGGTCAGGGCCCTACTGAGATAAAATATAATAAATAATAAGATAACGGAAATAGTTTAAATGAAGTCTATAGCGAGAATCTAAACCAGCTGAATGAGGAAGAATAGTAATAGAAAGCAAAGGTAAAATACGAGGAATACTAGCCGGGTATCTCTTGGTATCCCGAGGATCTCTTGGTATCCTCATCATATGCACCAGGGATCTCTTGGTATCCCGAGGATCTCTTGGTATCCTCATCATATGCACCAGGGATCTCTTGGTATCCCGAGGATCTCTTGGTATCCTCATTATATACACTGGGGATCTCCTGGTATCCCGAGGATCTCTTGGTATCCTCAATGACTAAGCCGGGGATCTCTTGGTATCCCGATATATATAGAAATACATGTGCCAGGGATCTCTTGGTATCCCGCACCCTCAATCCATAATATATCAAGTACAGGGGGGGTCTTCCGGAAAACCGTCCTGTAGTCCCAAATTAAACACACAACAATAATAACTAATAATCTCAGAATAAATGCTAAAATCAGAACAAGTAATAGTAAATTCTAGCCTAACATGCTTCACAGAGTACAAATAGTACAGTTAAACAATTAACCAAGTAAGTCAGCTAAACATGCTTCTCTAATCTAGCACAGGTTTAAACTTATAGTCTAAAATGAACAAGTAAACAGGAAATCTCAATTAAATACTTCAAGTAGAAATGGGTTTACAACAATTAGCTCAAGTACGCGCTCGTCACCTTATGTACGAGGCATTCAAATATTTAAATATCATGTCCTAAGGGGAAAGGTCCCTCACACAAGGTTAGACAAGCCATTTACCTCGAACCAGCTCAATAGTCAACAAGGAACCACGCCTTTGCCACGATTATCCGACTCCAAATGACCCAAATCTATTCAATTCAATTACATATCGTAAATAATATTGCAAACAACTGATTCCACTATTAAATTAAAAGCTAGGCGCGAAAATAGGTAAAATGACCAAAACACCCCTCAGGCCAACGCCTCAGAATCGAATGAATTTCACATTTTCAGAACCCTCGTACTCTCACGAGTCTAACCATATAAAAATCTCCCAAATCGGAGGTCAAATGCTCACCCAAAACCTAATAGTTTGGTCTAAGAAGTTTTCCCCATTTTTATTCCAAATTTGAAATTAGATGATGTATTAAGCTATATATTGATGGAATACAACAAAAAAGGGATTAAGGAAATGTTACCCAATTATCTTCTCTTCAAAACCCACTCAAAATCGCCCTCTCCCGAGCTCTCAATTGATTTTTCCAAGTTTTGAAACTCAACCCTCGAAATTCCCTTTTCTGAACAGGTGTTTCCGCTTCTGCGGACAAGGCGGTCCTGGTCATGCGAAAATCTGGTCGCTTCTGAGGCTTCCTTTAAAATCCCAATTTCCGCTTCTGCGGTCCAATCAACCGCATGCTGAGTTAAGACCGCTTCTGCGGTTCTTGAGGGGTGTGCCCACTCCGCTTCTGCGATGACCAAAGCCGATTCTGCGGTTCCCAAGCCGCAAAAGCGGAAATACCAAAAGACAAAAGCCTTCAGCTGCTGCGCAATTTTTCCAACTCCAAAAATGCCCCGTTAAGCATCCGAAACACACCCGAGGTCTCCGGGACCTCAACCAAACCTACAGACACGTCCTATAACACCGTTCAAACTTGTAACAATCCATAAAACACCTAAAACAACACCGAAAACCCGATTTAATCAATGATTCAAGCCTAAGAATTTCAAATTTCTTCCAAATACGCCTTCGATAAAAAACCTAACCAAAACACGTCTGAATGACCTGAAACTTTGCACACACATCCCAAATGACATGACGGAGCTACTCTAACTTTCGGAATTCCATTCTGACCCTCTGATCAAAAACTCACTATCGGACCGGAAACTTCAAAAAAATACAACTTCGGCATTTCAAGCCTAAATGAGCTACGGACTTCTAAAATACATTCCGAACATGCTCCCAACCCTGAAATCACCTAACGGAGCTAACGGAACCATCATATTTCCATTCCGAGTCCGTCTTCACACTGTTCTAATTATGGACCATTTTTCAACTCTTAAGCTCTCATTTAGGGACTAAGTGTCCCAAAACACTCTAAATCCTAACACTGGACATCCCGACAAACCAAAATAGCAAAAATGAACTTAGGGGAAGCAGTTAATGGGTGATCGGGGCGTAAATTCCAAAAACGACCGGCCGGGTCGTTACATCCTCCTACACTTAAACATTCGTTCATCCTCGAACGAGCATAAGGAACATACCTGAAGTTGTGAAAAGATGAGGGTATCGGCTGCGCATATCCCGCTTGGTCTCCCAAGTCGCCTCTTCGGCTGGCTGGCCTCGCCACTGAACCTTTACTGAAGCAATGTTCTTCGACCTCAACTTTCTGATCTTCCTGTCCAATATAGCCACTGGCTCCTCAACATAAGATAGATCCTTGTCCAACTGGACTGAACTGAAATCCAACACGTGCGACGGGTCCCTGTGATACCTCCGGAGCATCGAAACATGGAATACCGGATGAACTCCGGCCAAACTGGGAGGTAAGGCAAGCTCATAAGCAACCTCCCCAACTCGCCTCAAGATCTCAAAAGGGCCAATAAACCTCAGACTCAGCTTTCCTTTCTTCCCAAACCTCATGACGCCTTTCATAGGCGAAACCCGAAGCAGAACCCGCTCACCAACCATATATGAAACATCACGGACCTTCCTGTCCGCGTAGCTCTTCTGTCTGGACTGGGTTGTACGGAGTCTATCTTGGACAGGAAGATC
>MU732202.1:83237-112193 GCA_026770625.1 Nicotiana glauca
ACGGACCTTCCTGTCCGCGTAGCTCTTCTGTCTGGACTGGGTTGTACGGAGTCTATCTTGAATCATCTTAACCTTCTCCAACGCATCCCGCACTAACTCTATGCCCAATAGCCTGACCTCACCCGACTCAGACCAACCCACCGTAGATCTACACCTCCTACCATATAAGGCCTCATACGGTGCCATCTGAATGTTGGACTGATAACTGTTATTGTAAGCAAACTCTGTCAATGGCAAGAAACGATCCCAAGACCCTCCAAACTCAATCACACACGCACAGAGCATATCCTCTAGAATCTGAATAGTGCGCTCGGACTGTCCGTCCGTCTGGGGGTGAAATGTGGTGCTCAACTCCACCCGAGTACCTAACTCCTGCTGCACGGCTCTCCAGAACCGCATTGTAAACTAAGTACCCCTGTCCGAAATAATAGAGACTGGAATACCATGCAGACGGACGATCTCCCAAATATAAATCTCAGCCAACTGCTCCGATGCATAGCTGGTACACACTGGAATAAAATTAGCGGACTTGGTCAATCGATCCATAATGACCCAAATGGCATCAAACTCTTCAAGGTCCGTGGGAGTCCAGATACAAAATCCATGGTGATGCGCTTCCATTTCCACTTCGGAATCTCTATCTGCTGAAGCAACCCACCCGGACGCTGGTGCTCATACTTTACCTGCTGGTAGTTGAGGTATCTAGACACATAACCAACTATATCTTTCTTCATCCGCCTCCACTTATAGTGCTTCCTCAAGTCCTGATACATCTTCGCGACACCCGGATGGATGGAATACCGCGAACTATGGGCCTCTGCTAGAATCAACTATCGAAGACCATCAACATTGGGCACACAAATCCAGCCCTGCATCCTCAATACCCCGTCATCTCCAATTGTCACATCTCGGGCATCTCCACATCGAACTTTGGCCTGAAGGACAAGCAAATGAGGGTCATCATACTGCCACTCCCGGATATGATCAAATAGGGAAGACCGGGAGACCACACAGGCTAGAACCCGACTAGGCTCCGAAAGATCCAATCTTACAAACTGACTGGCTAAGGTCTGAACATCCATCGCCATAGGCCTCTGTGAAGCTAGTAAATATTCCAAACTACCCAAACTCTCTTCCCGGAGACTCAAGCATCCACCACCACATTGGCCTTGCCGGGGTGATACAGAATAGTGATATCATAATCCTTCAACAACTCTAACCATATCCTCTGATGCATATTCAGGTCCTTCTGCTTGAGTAAGTGCTGCAAACTCCGATGGTCGGTATAGATCTCACAAGGCACTCTGTACAGATAGTGATGCCAGATCTTCAAGGCATGAACAATAGCAGCTAAATCAAGGTCGTGGGCAAGGTAGTTCTTCTTATGTACCTTCAGTTGTCTGGACGCGTAGGCAATCACCCTACCGTCGTGCATAAACACTACTCCAAGGCCAACTCTCGAGGTGTCACAATAGACAGTATAAGACCCCGAACCGGTAGGCAACATCAAGACAGTGGTTGTAGTCAAAGCTGTCTTGAGCTTCTGAAAGCTCGCCTCGCACTCCTCTGTCCATTGAAAAGGGGCACCCTTCTGGGTCAATCTAGTCATAGGGGATGCAATCGATGAAAATCCCTCCATAAAGCGATGGTAGTAACCCGCCAAGCCAAGGAAACTATGAATCTCTGTAGCAGAGGAGGGCCTGGGCCAACTCTGCACGGCCTCCACCTTCTTCGGATCCACCCAAATGCCCTCACTCGATACCACGTGGCCTAGGAATGCCACAAAACTCAACCAAAACTCACATTTTGAGAACTTTGCATATAACTTCTTTTCCCTCAAGGTATGAAGCACGGTCCTCAAGTGCTGCTCATGATCTTCCCGACTCCGGGAATATACCAGTATATTATCAATAAAAACAATAACGAATGAGTCAAGATATGGCCCGAATACACTTTGCATCAAATGCATGAACGCTGCTGGGGCATTGGTCATCCCAAATGACATAACAAGGAACTCATAATGACCATACCGAGTCCTAAAGGCAGTCTTCGGGATATCTGGCTCCCGAATCTTCAACTGATGGTACCCTGAGCACAAGTCAATCTTAGAAAACACATGTGCGCCCTGAAGCTGGTCAAACAGATCATCAATACGAGGCAAAGGATAACGGTTCTTCACTATAACCTTGTTTAACTGGCGATAATCAATACATATACGCATATAACCATCCTTCTTCTTCACAAACAAGACAGGAGCACCCTACGGTGAAACACTGGGTCGAATAAAACCCTTACCAAGCAATTCCTGCAACTAATCCTTCAACTCCTCCAACTCAGGAGGAGCCATGCAATATGGAGGAATGGATATGGGCTGAGTGCCCGGCAACAGATCAATGCCAAAATCAATGTCTCTATCGGGCGGCATGCCCGGAAGATCAGCTGGAAATACATCGGGATAATCCCGTACCATTGGAACTGAATCAACAAAAGGGGTGTCAACACTGACATCTCTCACATAAGCTAAATACGCGGTACACCCCTTTTCAACCATACGTTGAGCTTTAAGAAAATAGATAACTCTACTGGGAGTGTGATCTAAAGTACCACTCCACTCAATACGCGGAATACTTGGCATAGCCAGCGTCACGGTCTTAGCGTGACAATCAAGAATAGAAAAATGGGGCGACAACCAGTCCATGCCCAAAATAATATCAAATTCCACCATACCGAGTAACAATAAATCCACTCTGGTCTCAAAACCACGAATAGTAACCAAACATGACCGATAAATGTGGTCCACAACAAGAGAATCTCCCACAGGAGTAGAAACATAAACGGGGGCACTCAAAGAATCCTGAGGCACACCCAAATGCGGGGCAAAGTAAGAAGACACATAAGAATAAGTAGAGCCTGGATTGAATAGAACCGATGCCTCTCTGTGACAAACTAGTATAGTAATTGTGATGACAGAATCGGAGGCAACAACCTCGGTACGAGCAGGAATAGCATAATATCTGGCCTGGACCCTCTCTCGAGAGCGACCTCTACCGCCCCGACCTCCTCCCCTAGCTGGCTGGGCAGATGGGGTAGCAACATGAGCTATGATCATGGCATGAGAACTCCGAGGAGCACGCTGTGGCTGAATAGTCTGTGGAGGTACACTCCTCCCATGTCTAGGGCAATCCCTCACCACATGACGGGTGTCACCAAACTCAAAACAACCTCTGGGAGGACGTGGTGGATGTGACTGGCTAGGGCCAGGTCTACTAGACTAACCTATGAAGCACCCCGCGCAGGAGGCGCGCTGGAAACTGGAGGTGTATATTAAGACTCCTGAGGTATAGGCGGAGCTGGAGCACTGTTGGCTGCTGGAAGAGCTGAATGAACGGGGCGACCCACAAAACCCCTACCATGTCGACCTGCTACTGGGGTACGGGCACCAGAGTAGTGGCTCGACTCTCGAGACCTCTTGGCCTCTCTCTCCCCTCGCTCCCTGGCGAGCATACCCTCAATCCTCCTAGAAATGCTCACTACCTGCTGATAAGGAATGTCCATCTCCAACTCTCAGGCCATGCTATATCTGATGGGTGGAATAAGACCCTCAATGAACCTGCGAACTCTCTCTCGAACTGTAGCAACCAAAACTGGTGCATGCCTGGCCAACCTGGTATAACGGATAGCATACTCTGAAACTGTCATAGCACCCTGGTGAAAATGCTCAAACTCTGCGCGCCATGCGTCCCTGAGACTCTGGGGGACAAACTCTTTCATAAACATCTCCAAGAACTGGTCCAAGTCAGTGTAGCAGCCTCGACTGGGTTGTCTATCTCATAAGTGTGCCGCCAATCATAGGCGGCTCCCCAAAGCTGAAAGGCAGCGAAAGAAACCCCGCTGGACTCCACTATGCCCATAGTGCGAAGAATACAGTGGCACTCCTCTAGAAATCCCAAGGCATTGTCTGATGCTAATCCACTAAACACTGGGGGATCATATTTCTTGAACCTCTCAAGTCTTCGCTGCTCGTCCTCTGAAGCAGCTGACCCATCCTCGGGCTGAACTGGCGCTGCAGGCGGTGCGAGAATAATATCGGGAGCCTACTCAACGTGCACTCGCTGCTCAAGAGTGCGGACGGTGGGAATCTGTGCTCCTGCCCCGGCCTGGGATGTGGCTGCAGTAAGGGGAAACAACCTTGCCTGAGCTAAGGTGGTGTACATGCTCATGAACTGAGCCAAAAGTCTCCTGGAGCGCTAGAGTAGTAGTGGCAGTAGTAGGTGTGCCAGGTGTCTGAGCTCCGGCTGGATCTGCTGGTGGTACCTCGACAGCAGCTTGCGCAGGTGCTCTGGTTGTACCATGTGCGCGTCCTCGACCTCTACCCCGGCCTCTGACGGCTGCAGTAGGGGCGCGGGTAAATGGTCATCTCATGTAGCATGTGTCCTCACTATCTGTGAGAGAATAGAAGACAGAAGTTTAGAATTGATGTCAAAAATATCGCACGATAAGGAATTCAAATGAAATGAAGATTTTTTTCCTAAACAGTTACATAGCCCCTCGTAGATAAGTACAGACGTCTCCATACCGATCAACGAGACTCTAATAAACCGGCCTGTGTTTCATGACTCCTATGAACCTAGAGCTCTGATACCAACTTGTCACGACCCCACTTCACCCTCCATGAACATGTCGTGATGGTACCTAGTTCCTACAACTAGGTAAGCCTAACAGTGCGGAAATAACAATTTAACTTGTGGAATAAGTAAGTCAGACTGAACATATAAAATAACAACTGTATATAAGGCCGCCCAGCCTATACAACTATAACCATAAGCGGAAGTCTACAACTCAAACCCAAAACCCGGAAACTCACGGGCAACACAGGCTAATAGAATGTAGTAGTCTGCTCTACACCAGAATGTCTAAACAACATGAAAGGAAAGAAATGAACTATTTGCTAAAGCCGGAATAGAATAGAGACTCCTGGTCTGCGGACGTAGCAGATATACCTCAAGTCTCCACTAGAACTCTCCTCTACGAGTATGATATGCCTGGGGGGAAGTACCTGGATCTGCACATGAAAAACATGCGCAGAAAGGCATGAGTACACCACAACGGTACTAAGTAAGTGCCAAGCCTAACCTCGGTTGGATAGTGACGAGGAAGGTCAGGGCCCTACTGAGATAAAACATAATAAATAATAAGATAACGGAAACAGTTTAAATGAAGTCTACAACGAGAATCTAAACCAGCTGAATAAGGAAGAACAGTAATAGAAAGCGAAGGTAACAATACGAGGAATACTAGCAGGTGATCTCTTAGTATCCCGAGGATCTCTTGGTATCCTCATCATATGCACCGGGGATCTCTTGGTATCCTCATCATATACACTGGGGATCTCCTGGTATCCTGAGGATCTCTTGGTATCCTCAATGAGTAAGCCGGGGATCTCTTGGTATCCCGATATATATAGAAATACATGTGTCAGGGATTTCTTGGTATCCCTCGCCCTCAATCCAGAATATATCAACTACATGGAGGGATCTTCTGGGAAACCGTCCTATAGTCCCAAATTAAACACACACCAATAACAACTCATAATCTCAGAATAAATGCTAAAATCATAACAAGTAATGGTAAATTATAGCCTAACATGCTTCACAGAGTACAAATAGTACAGTTAAACAATTAAGCAAGTAAGTCAGCTAAACATGCTTCTCTAAGCTAGCAGATGTTTAAACTTACAGTCTAAAATGAACAAGTAAACAGGAAATCTCAATTTAAATACTTCAAGTAGAAACAAGTTTACAATAATTAGCTCAAGTACGCGCTCGTCACCTCACGTACGAGACATTCAAATATTCAAAGATCATGTCCTAAGGGGAAAGGCCCCCACACAAGGTTAGACAAGCCACTTACCTCGAACCGGCTCAATTGTCAACTAGGAACCACGCCTTTGCCACGAGTATCCGACTCCAAATGACCCAAATCTATTCAATTCAATTACATATCGTAAATAATATTGCAAACAACTGATTCCACTATTAAATTAAAAGCTAGGCGCGAAAATAGGTAAAATGACCAAAACACCCCTCAGGCCAACGCCTCAGAATTGAATGAATTTTACATTTTCAGAACCCTCGTACTCTCACTAGTCTAACCATATAAAAATCTCCCAAATCGGAGGTCAAATGCTCACTCAAAACCTAATAGTTTGGTCTAAGAAGGTTTCCCCCATTTTGATTCCAAATTTTAAATTAGATGATGTATTAAGCTATATATTGATGGAATACAACAAAAAAGGGAATAAGGAAACATTACCCAATGATCTTCTCTTCAAAACCCACTCAAAATCACCCTCTCCCGAGCTCTCAATTGATTTTTCCAACTTTTGAAACTCAACCCTCGAAATTCCCTTTTCTTAACTGGTATTTCCGCTTCTGCGGATAAGGGACCGCTTCTCTGGTCCCTCTCATGCGGAAATTTGGCCGCTTCTGCGGCTTCCTTTAATATCCCAATATCCGCTTTTGCGGTCCAATCAACCGCTTATGTGGTTCCGCTTATGCGGAGTTAAGACCGCTTCTGTGGTTCCTGAGGGCTGTGCCCACTCCGGTTCTGCGATGACCAAAGCCGCTTCTGCGGTTCCCAAGCCGCAGAAGCGGAAATACCAGAAGACAGAAGCCTTCAGCTGTTGCACAATTTTTTCAACTCCAAAAATGCCCCGTTGAGCGTCTGAAACACACCCGAGGCCCCCGGAACCTCAACCAAACCTACGGACACGTCCCATAACACCGTTCAAACTTGTACCAATCCTTAAAACACCTAAAACAATACCGGAAACCCGATTTAATCAATGATTCAAGCCTAAGAATTTTAAATTTCTTCCAAATACGCCTTCGATAAAAAACCTAACCAAAACACGTCTGAATGACCTGAAACTTTGCACACACATCCTAAATGACATGACGGAGCTACTATAACTTCCGGAATTCCATTCCGACCCTCTGATCAAAAACTCACTATCAGACCGGAAACTTCAAAAAAATACAACTTCGGCATTTCAAGCCTAAATGAGCTACAGACTTCCAAAATACATTCGGAACACGCTCCCAACCCCGAAATCACCTAACGGAGCTAACGGGACCATCCGATTTCCATTCTGAGGCCGTCTTCACACTGTTCCGATTACGGACCATTTTTCAACTCTTAAGCTTTCAGTTAGGGACTAAGTGTCCCAAAACACTCTTAATCCTAACATCGAACGTCCCAACAAACCAAAATAGCAAAAATGAACTTAGGGGAAGCAGTTAATGGGGGATCGGGGCGTAAATTTCAAAAACGATCGGCCGAATCGTTACAGGCCCACGCGGTCAAAACCCGAGGTTCGAACCAAAATCCGGTTACCCATTCCCCACGAACCCAAATATATGATTTGTTTTGGAATCGGACCTCATATTGAGGTCCAAATCCCCAATTTTAGAAAAACCTAAGTTCTACCCAAAACCCCTAATTTCACCCATGAAAACCATTGATTTTAAGTTGAAAACATGTTAAATGATGTTAATCATTGAAAGAAATGAGTAAAAATTAACTTACAAATGATTTGGAAGAAGTCTTGTTCTTGGAAAATCGCCTAAGGAGTTTTGTTTTGAAAATGGGGTGAAAATGGTTCAAAATTCGACTAAGTATAAAAATATGCTGATTGCAGACATGGGATTTGCGAACTGGGGTTCGCAATTGCGAACCCCGACCATTTATGGGAATTGCGAGAAAAAGTCGCATTTGCGAACCCTTCATTTTTTTCCAAGTTTTGCATTTGCAAGACTAGGTGGCCTGGGATGGCATCGCATTTGCGACCCAGCCTTCGCAATTGCGAACTCGCATTTGCGAAGCCTGCAGGCCTCAACACACCAACAATTTTTTTTTATGTTTCAAAAGCACTCCGTGGCCTATCCAAAACTCACCCGTGCCCTCGGGGCTCCAAACCAAACATACACACAAACTCAAAAATATCCTACGGACTTATCCGTGCAATCAAATCGCTAAAATAACATCATATACATCGAATTAAACCTCAAAATCCGTGATTCCTTTCAAATTTTCATAAAACATCAAATTTCCATTTTAAGTCCGAAACACGTCAAACGACGTCCGTTTTCAACCAAACTTCACAGAAAGTGCTTAAATCATATATAAGACTTGTACCGGGCGCCGGAACCAAAATACGGGCCTGATACCATAGTCTTCTAATCAAATTTCATTTTCAATTTTCTTAATTATTTTCAGAAAATAATTTCACATAAAAATTTATTTCTCGGGCTTGGGACCTCAGAATTCGATTCCGGGCATACGCCCAAGTTCCATATTTTCCTATGGACCCTCCGGGATGGCCAAATCATGGGTCCGGGTCCGTTTACCCAAAATATTGATCGAAGTCAAGTTTATTCATTTTAATATCAAAATTTAGCATTTTTCTCACAGCAAATCATATTTAAGTTTTCTAGCTATTCGTCCGGACTGCGCACGTAAATCGAGACAACCTTAAATAAGGTTTTCAAGGCCTCGTAAGTACAAAATGGGTAAGGAAACAGGTGATGACCCCTTTGGATCGTCACAGTCGCCCTTCCAAAGAATCTCAGGAAGGCGCCGTGTAACATTACTATTGACTTGGTTATTTTGTCGATTCTTATCTTAGAATAAAGTTGAATCTCTATGATTTTTTCTTAAATTCACTTGAACCGGAAGCTCCTCTCGGTTTTGGCTTATTAATAGTAGAATATAAATGGAAAAGATAGTTGTACCTTTGCCTTATTTAACTTTAACATAAGTACTTAATTTATCTATAACAATCCCTTTATTATTAATTATCTTACAAATAATTGGGGTTTTGACACAGTTACCCACAAAAATAAAATAACTAATATTTGTCTACCCATTTATTTTTCTACCCATAAACTAATTATATTTTCTACCCATAATAGTTTTTGTGAGGAATTTTTTCTTTATTCTCCAATTCTTTTTTATTTTTATGCTTCTTTTCTTTTTCTTTTTCTTTTTTTATTTTCTCGTTTTCTTCTTTTTTTTTCTTTTTTCCTTTTCTAATTTCATTTAGCTTCTTTTTTTTATATTCCTTTTGTTTTTATAATCTAATTTCATTTACTGTTTTCACTATTTTATTATTCTTATTTTTATACCATAAGAAAAATAACTGATATAGTAAATATTTATTCACCTTTTTAAAATATAACTAGTGTAATATACCTTTTGTCTTTTATTTTTTTAATTCAATTATTAAACTGAAATAATACGAATTGTCACTTCATCTAATTCACTGAATATCACACTAACTGCTGCTAAGCACCATAAATTACATAATCAGATTCTAAGAATCAACACATGATTGTCATGCAAACCTTGATCTCCTTCCCTACAAATATCAATACACACTCTACCATTAGAGTAACGTAACCAGTTATGGGGCAAGAAATGATAATAAAATATTGGAAAATACAATAAAAGTATAAATAGCAAAAAAGACTTGTAGTACCATATGATATTAATATGGTATACATGTATACCGACAAAGTATACGATTACTCTAGAATATTGCAACAATTATCAACGACTATACTATTGTACCAAAATATTAAAGGATGCAGTATAAGTATGAAAAAATTACATGCTCGCATTGCAAGCTAAATATTCACAAAGCAACTTTCTCATTCCGAATACTAACCGTGTATATAGTTGTATGAGACCATTCCAACAATTGGCTATAACTATAGAAACTATTACATAATACACATAATCTATGTCCACCGGCACAAAAAAAATTCCAGTATTGCAAATCATGTTCATAAAAATAATTTTAAAATAGAATTCACTTAAGAATGCAGCTAAAACAACAACAAAAATATTCAAACTACCATATGATACCAATATGGTATATAACTATACCAACATGGTATACAATTTTACTTGTTAATTCCCACGAACTATATGACTATACTAAAAAAAAATAGTGTACCACATATTAATATAATAAGTATTTCAAGATATTGTACTATATTATTATTATTAAAAGAAAATCAAATAGTATACCGATTAAATGCAGGTAATACAACCAAAATATGATTCAACATGCATATGATACCAATATGACATATAATTATACCAATAGAGTATACAGTTCTACTAATTAATTCCAGGCAACTATATATGTGCCACGATACGGATTTTCCATCCTCGGGAGTCGTGATGGCGCCTACTAATAGGAGCTAGGCAAGCCAACTCAATTTACTTCATTTAGCAATTTTCGACCATTTAATAAAAATAAAATATAATATGATAAAACGGAAGTCTTAAATATACATAACTGAAAACAGATGCGGAAGTTCAATCACAAACTCTACCCAAGACTAGAGTCACTAACTCACGAGCGTCTATAGAATACTAAAAACAGAGTCTGAATAAAATACAATATTGTTTTTTCCGGTACAAGGAAAACAAACGGAATAAAGATAGAAGAGACTCCGGGCCATGCGGACGTCAGCAAGCTACCTCGGGATCTCTAGACTGAAGTCAGCTCCCAACGCTCCTACTGCTGTCCAAAAGCTGATGCTCCGGTACTGTGATCTGTGCAAAAAGATGCACAGAGTGTAGAATCAGCACAACCGACCCCATGTGCTGGTAAGTGCCTAGCCTAACCCCGACGAAGTAGTGACGAGGCTAGACCAGACTACCAGATAAACCTGTGCAGATATATACAAGTACAGCAAAATAATAGCGTAAAGTAAACAATTAAAACTGGGAGGGGAACATGCTTATGGTGTAGCAGATAAAACAAAATATCAGGAATAATAAAAGAAACTACATCTGATTTCTTCTAACACAGTATAAGGGGAAACAAACCACTTTCACTTGTTCAATGTCCTCTCGTTGCAGGCATGCAACACGATCCCATTTCCTCATATCACGTGGTAGGCGTACCACTCGATCCCATTTCATAATATCACATGGTAGGCATACCACCCACTCCCATTTCATAATATCACGTGGTAGGCGTACCACTCGATCCCATTTTATAATATGTCGTGGTCGGCGTGCCACACGATCCCATTTCTTTCAACACAATACACAAAATAATCCCGGCAAGGGGACAAGATAATATAATAACTATCCCGGCAAGGGAACAAGATAATATAATAAACTATCCCGGCAAGGGAGATCCAGCTATAACCAAACTTATTCAATTTCTACTTAACATATTTAAATCAATGCTCAGTCTCAACAATTACCGGCTCAGTGTTTAAAGATTTCCAACCAAGTCCTCATAAACAACAATTAAGAATTCGATAATTTAGCAATTCAGGACTCACGGTCATGCTCGACACCAGTGTATAGATACTCGTCACCATGCCTATACACCGTACTCGACAAATAGCAATTAGCAAATAAGACTCTACTCCTATTCCCTCAAGCCAAAGTTAGACCAAACACTTACCTCAACTTCCACGGCTAAATCAATCCACAACGACCGCTTTCCCTCTCGAATTCGGCTCCAACTCAATCAAATCTATGAAATAACGACTTTATAGTATCAATAATAGCTAAACAAATCAAACCCAATGCCTAAATATAGATTCCCAACCTTTCTTCCAAAAATTCCAAAATCGACCCCGGGCCCGCTTGGTCAAAACACGAGGTTCGAACCAATTCCATATCACCCATTCCCCCACGAGCCCGAATATACAATTTGTTTTCAAATTCGACCCCAAAACGAGGTCTAAATCAAAGAAAATCGAAAAGCCCTAACTCTACCCATTTCCCCCAATTTCAATCCTAGATTACATGTTTTAGGCCTAGGATTTCAATGGATGATGATAGAAAATGAAGAAAACGAGTTAGATAATACTTACCCAAGAACATTTGGTGAAGAATCGCTCTACAAGTCGCCTAGGGGCTGTGGAGAAGAAGAGCTCGTGTGAATTTTGGAATAAAACCCGTCACTGCTTCTGTTTTGACATTTAAAAATCGCTGGGCAAAAATTCCCTTCGCGTTCGCGGGAAGGGGGTCGCGTTCGCGAAGGGTAAATGGGTCAAGGCATCGCGAGATGCTATTCGCGAACGCGTAGAAGGATGGGCTGGGGTCCAAGACTTTGGCCTATGCGAACGCGAGATAGGGTACGCGAACGCGATGAAGAAGAGGTTGTTACTACGCGAACGCGAGGACTAGTTCACGAACGCGATGAATAAAATGAAGGCTAAATCTTCTAAGACAAAATGCTCTATGCGAACGCGAGGAGGTGATGCAAATGCGATGAAGGATGAAGCTTAAGCTTCGCGAACGCGAGAGGCATAGTGCGAACGCGAAGAAGAAAATCACTGTGCACCTGTTGCAGATTTCCTGCAATCTTCCTAAGTCCAAAACTACCCCGAACACCTTCGAAAACGCTCCCGAGCCCTCGGGGCTCCTAACAAATCACACACACTAACTCAATAACATCCTACGAACTTAACAGTGCGATCAAATAGCCAAAATAACATCATAAACGAGTAATCAAACCTCAAAATCATCACTTTTTCATCAAACTTCTTAAACCTTCACTTTTAGATATTTAGGTCCGAAACACATCAAATGACGTCCGACTTCAACAAAATTTCACAGAAAGCGCTTAAACCATATATAAGACTTGTACCGGGCGTCGGAACCAAAATACGAGCCCGATACCATGGTCTTCTAATCCATTTTCATTTCAAATTTCCATATAAATTTCAGAAAAACAATTTCTTTTAAAAATTCATTTCTCGGGCTCGGGACCTCGAATTTTGATTCCGGGCATACGCCCGAGTCTCATATTTTGCTACGGACCCTCAGGGACCGTCCAATCACGGGTCCGAGTCCGTTTACCTAAAATGTTCACGACCCAAATTTCCCACCTTCGGGAGTCGTGATGGCACCTACTAATAGGAGCTAGGCAAGCCAACTCTTATCTACCTCTTTCGTTACCAAAATTCTTCTTTAAACAATTTAACAATAATAATATAATACAGCAGAATAACTTAAATGAGCGAAAGACTTAAGTTAATTAGACTAAATTAAATTCGAAAACTCAACATAATCCTCTACCCAAGAACTGGTGTCACATTACTCACGAACTACTAAGAATACTAAACACAACCGTTTGAAAGGAATATAAAACTGTTTGTCTCGAGTACATGAGATAACAGACTAAAAATAAAGTAGAGGATATATCGGGCTTGCGAACGCCTACAAGGCTACCTCAGTGTCTCGCTGGTCGAAATGCTAACACCCGCGATACTGCTGCTGCTGTCCGAAACTTGTATCTGTGCAAAAGAGCACAGAGTGTAGTATCAGCACAACCGACCCCATGTGCTGGTAAGTGCCTAGCCTAACCCCGGAGAAGTAGTGACGAGGCTAGGACCAGACCATCAAATAAACCTGTGCAGTTCAAACATATATATATATATACATACAACATGGAAGTTGCAAGAAACAACCAGTCAATATGGGAAAAAAGTATTTTAGGGGGAGGTAACAATATTAAATAGAAATACTAAATAAAAAGGAGTCAACAAAGTCATAACATTAACAAGTATTAAAATAATCGATATTTGCACGGCATCACCCTTTCGTTCTTTTACTCTCTTCCTCACCCAAACAATATAAAATAAAACTGTGCACGGCATCAAACCTTCGTGTTTTTACTCTCTTTCATCACAATTTAATCAATAGATATCAGTACGGAATGGCACATCGTACGGCACGACATCACCCTTCGTGCTTAACACTCTTCCCTCACATTATCAAACAATGCACAACATCACCCTTCGTGCTTTACCACTTTTCCTCACCCAAACAACAATCACAGTTAAGGGGCAAGGAAAATAAGTTGGATAATATAAATAGGGGTCCAATAAGGACTCAATAATATACAATAAAATTTCCAGCAAGGAATATATCAACAATTCCATAAATAATTGGCGAGGGAATAATTCAATGATTCTTTCTCTTTCTTTCATTCTTACTCAGTAATTCATTTATAATTTGAGCCAACGCTCCTCAAATATTAAATATCACAATTTCCTTCACATACTCTTCACAATATATAGAAATCATCATTTAGACACGGAGAATATAGCATAATCCAAATATTCGTAATATAAAGACTCACGGTCATACTAGACACCAATGTATAGATACTCGTCACCATGCCTATATATCGTACTCGACAATTAACAAGTAGCAAATAAGACTCAACTCCTATTCCCTCAAGCTAAGGTTAGACCAAACACTTACCTCGGAGTTCTATGGCCAACTCAATCCTTAAGCACCACTTTTCCTTTCGAATTTGGCTTCAATCCAATTGTATCTATACATAATTGATTTAATATCATCAATAATACTAAACAATCCAATCCAAATGCCTAAGTATATTTTCCTAAACATTCTGCCCGAAATTATAAAAATCGACCCCGGGCCTGCTTGGTCAAAACACGAGGTTCGAACCTAAATAAATTCACCCATTCACTCACGGGCACGGATATATAATTTGCTTTCAAGTTCGACCCCAAAACGAGGTCTAATTCGCGAAATATTTGAAAATCCTAACTCTACCCAATTCTCTACTTTTCTACCTATTTCCACATGTTTAGGCCTAGGAATTCAATTGATATTGATGGAAAATGAAGAAAACGAGTTAAGAAACACTTACCCCAAAAGTTTTGGTGAAGAAGAGCTTCAATGGATGCCTATGGACCTTGGAGAAGAAGGAGTTTGTGAAAATTTTGTGAACTCCCGAAATGGTTCTGTTTTGGAACTTTTAAAGGACTGGGCAAAATTGCTCTATGCGATCGCGGAAGAGGGATTGCGATCTCATAGGGTAAAGGTCTGATGTGCACTGCGATCGCGGAAGCAGTGTTGCGATCGCATAGGGTGGGGTTTCTGAGCATTGCGATCGCGGACAGTGTCATGCGATCGCGTAGAAGGAAAAATGAAGGATGAGTTTTATTCAATGCGATCGCGTAGGGTGGAATGCTATCACGTAGAAGGATTTGAGAACCCCTGAGGTTTGCTCTATGCAGTTGCAGCCTTTCCTATGTGATCACATAGAAGAAATCACTAGGCTCGGACATCAGCTATTTTCTGCAATTTTTCCTAAGTCCAAAACACTCCGACATCTATCCGAAACTCACCCGAGCCCTCGGGGCTCCAAACCAAACATGCATACTAACTCAAAAATATCATACGAACTTAACCGTGCGATCAAATCGCCAAAATAACATAAAAAATAATGAATTAAGCCTTAAAATCCATGATTTCCTTCAATTTTCATAAAACTTCAAATTTTCCATTTTAAGTCTGAAACACGTCAAACGACATCCGTTTTCAACCGAACTTTACAGAAAGTGCTTAAACCACATATAAGACATGTACCGGGCACCGAAACCGAACTTTTTAATCAATTTTCATTTTCATTTTAAATATTATCAGAAAACAATTTTACTCAAAAATTCATTTCCCGGGTTCCTATGGACCATCCGGGACTGTCAAATTGTGGGTCCGGGTCCGTTTACCCAAAATGTTGACCGAAGTCAAATTTATTCAATTTAATATCAAAACTTAGCAAATTTTTACAGAATTTCATATTTGAGCTTCCAGCTACGCGTACGGACTGCGCGCGCAAATCGAAGCAACCCTAAGTGATGTTTTCAAGGACTCAGAGTTATAGAATTCGATTTAAAAACAAGTGATGACTGTTTGGGCCATCACATTCTCCACCTCTAAAACAACCGTTCGTCCTCGAACGGACAAAAGAAAGAAGTACCTGTGTCAGGGAAAAGATGAGGATAACTTCTCTGCATATCAGACTCGGACTCCCAGGTCGATGCCTTAGGAGGCTGACCTATCCACTGAACACGAATAGAGGGGAAACTCTTGGATCTCAGTTGATGAACCTGCCGGTCTAGAATAGCTACCGGCTCCTCCTCATAAGACAAGTCCTTGTCCAACTGGACAGTGCTGAAATCTAATACGTGGGCTGGATCGCCGTGATGCCTACGAAGCATGGATACATGAAAAACTGGATGCACGACTAATAAGCTAGGCGGCAATGCAAGTCCATAAGCCACCTCTCCCACTCAATCAAGAATCTCAAACGGACCAATGAACCTAGGGCTAAGCTTGCCCTTCTTCCCAAATCTCATCACGCCCTTCATAGGCGACACTCGGAGCAACACCCGCTCACCAACCATGAAAGCTACATCTCGAACCTTACGATCTGCATAGCTCTTTTTCCTAGACTGAGCTGAACGAAGCCTTTCCTGAATAATCTTGACCTTATCCAAGGCCTCCTGAACCAAATTTGTACCCAATAACCGAGCCTCTCCCGGTTCAAACCATCCAACCGGAGATCGACACTGCCTACCATATAAAGCCTCATAAGGAGCCATCTGGACACTCGACTGGTAGTTGTTGTTGTAGGCAAACTCTGCTAAAGACAAAAACTGATCCCACGAACCTCCAAAGTCAATAACACAAGCTCGGAGCATATCCTCCAATATCTGAATAGTTCGTTCTGATTGCCCGTCCATCTGAGGATGAAATGTTGTGCTCAACTGTACATGGGTGCCTAATTCCCGCTGAACTACTTTCCAGAAATGCGAGGTAAACTGCGTACCTCGGTCCGAAATGATAGATACCGACGCACCATATAGGCGAACAATCTCCCTGATATAAATCTCCGCTAACCTCTCGGATGAATAGATGACTGCCACAGGAATGAAATGCGCTAACTTGGTCAGCCTATCAATAATAACCCAAACTGCGTCGAACTTCTTCCGAGTCAACGGAAGTCTGGTAATGAAGTCCATAGTAATCCGCTCCCACTTTCACTCGGTAAGCTCAATCCTCTAAAATAAACCACTAGGCCTCTGATGCTCATACTTAACCTGCTGGCAATTCAAACACCATGCTACATATGCCACAATATCCTTCTTTATTCTACACCGCCAATAATGCTATCGCAAATCGTGATACATCTTTGCGGCGCCCGGATGAATAGAGTACCGGGAACTATGGACCTCCTCTAGAATCAACTCTCGAAGCCCATCCACATTTGGTACACAAATTCTCCCTTGCAATATCAAAACTCCATCAGCATCTAATGTAACCTGCTTGGCACCTCCTTGCAGCACCGTGTCCCTAAGGACACACAAATGGGGATCATCAAACTACCGATCACGGATACGCTCCAATAATGAAGAACGAGCGACCATTCAAGCTAGCACACGACTAGGCTCAGAAACATCTAGTCTCACAAACTGATTGGCTAATGCCTGAACATCCAAAGCAAGCGGCCTCTGACTGACCGAAATATAAGCAAGAATTCCCATACTGCTGACTTCCTACTCAAAGCATCGGCCACCACATTGGTCTTTCCCGGGTGATATAAAATAGTGATGTCATAATCCTTCAACAACTCCAACCACCTCCTTTGCCTAAAATTCAACTCCTTTTGCTTGAACAAATACTGAAGACTCTTATGATCAGTGAACACCTCACATGCCACACCATACAGATAATGCCTTCAAATCTTCAATGCGTGGACAATGGCTGCCAACTCTAAATCATGCACTGGATAGTTCTTCTCGTGAACCTTTAACTGCCTCGAAGCATAAGCAATGAACTTGCCATCCTGCATCAACACTGCACCAAGCCCAATACGGGAAGCATCACAATAGACTGTATAAAGCCCTGAACCTGTAGGCAAAACCAATACTGGTATAGTAGTCAGAGCTATCTTGAGCCTCTGAAAGCTTATCTCACACTCGTCCGACCATCTGAACTAGGCACCCTTCTGGGTCAATCTGGTTATCGGGGCTGTAATAGATGAGAACCCCTCTACGAATCGACGATAGTAACCTGCTAATCCTAAGAAACTTCAAATCTCTGAAGCTGATGTGGGCCTAGGCCAATTCTTGAGTGCCTCAATCTTCTTTGGATCCTCCTGAATACCCTCTACGGATACAATATGACCCAGAAATGCAACTGAACTCAACTAGAACTCACACTTTGAAAACTTAGCATATAACTGACTATCCTTCAGAGTCTGAAGAACCACTCTGAGATGATGATCATGCTCCTCCTGGCTGCAGAAGTATATCAATATGTCATCAATGAAGACTATCATGAACAAGTCTAAATAAGGCCTGAACACTCGGTTCATCAGGTCCATAAAAGCTATCGGGGCATTTGTCAACCCAAAAGACATAACCAAGAACTCATAATGTCCGTACCTAGTGCGAAAAGCTGTCTTAGGAACATCAGATGCCCTAATCTTCAACTGATGGTAGCCATATCTCAAGTCTATCTTTGAAAACACCTTGTCACCCTGAAGCTAATCAAATAAATCATTAATTCTTGGAAGTGGATATTTATTCTTGATTGTAACCTTGTTCAATTGCCGGTAATCAATGCACATTCTCATCGAACTATCTTTCTTCTTTACAAACAACACAGGCGCACCCCACGGTGACACACTGGGTCTAATAAAACCCTTCTCAAGAAATTCTTGCAACTGATCCTTCAACTCCTTCAACTCTGGCGGGGCCATGCGATATGGCAGAATAGAAATGGGCTGGGTGCCTAGAACCAAATCAATGCAGAAGTAAATATCCCTGCCAGGTGGCATACCTGGCGGGTCTAAAGGAAAAATCTCCTGGAACTCACGAACCACAGGCACAGTATCAATAGAGGTCATAGAGGTGGAGCCCAGACAGTCAGAGATGGAGGCCAGCCAACAACCTACCACGTGATATTATGAAATGAGAGCGAGTGGTACGCCTACCACGTGATATTATGAAATGGGATCGAGTGGTACGCCTACCACGTGATATGAGGAAATGGGATCGTGTTGCACGCCTGCAACGAGAGGACATTGAACAAGTGAAAGTGGTTTGTTTCCCCTTATAATGTGTTGGAAGAAATCATATGTAGTTTCTTTTATTATTCCTGATATTATATTTTATCTTCTACCCCATAAGCATGTTCCCCTCCTAGTTTTAATTGTTTACTTTCCGCTATTGTTTTGTTGTACTTGTATATATCTGCACAGGTTTATCTGGTAGTCTGGTCTAGCCTCGTCATTACTTCGTCGGGGTTAGGATAGGTACTTACCAACACATAGGGTTGGTTGTGCTGATGCTACACTCTGTGCATCTTTTTGCACAGATCACAGTACCGGAGCAGCAACTTTTGGACAACAGTAGGAGCGTTGGGAGCTGACTTTAGTCTAGAGATCCCGAGGTAGCCTTGCTGACGTCCGGATTGCCCGGAGTCTCTTCTATCTTTACTTCGTTTGTTGTCCTTGTCCCGGAACAAACAATATTGTATTTTATTCAGACTCTGTTTTTAGTATTCTATAGACGTTCGTGAGTTAATGACTCCAGACTTGGGTAGAGTTTGTGATTGAACTTCTGCATTTTTTTCCAGTTATGTATATTTAAGACTTCCGCTTTATCATATTATGTTTTGTTTTTATTAAATGGTCGAAAATTACTAAATGAAGTAAATTGAGTTGGCTTGCCTAGCTCCTATTAGTATGCGCCATCACGACTCCCGAGGGTGGGAAATCTGGGTCGTGACAAGTTAGTATCAGAGCACTAGGTTACATAGGTCTCACGACTCACGGAGAAACTTAGTAGAATCTGAGGGATCGATACGGAGACGTCTGTACTTATCCCTAGAGGCTACGGAGTTAGGAAAATTTCACTTTGTTCTTTCTTGTCGTGCGATTCTGTTTCTCAATACTGATTGTCATTCTACTCTATTTTTTTGCTGATGGTGAGAACACGTGCTTCCTCTTTTACCGTGCATCAAACCGATCCCCTAGCAGCAGCTCCTACGAGGGGCAGAGGGCGAGGCTGAGGACGTGCCAGAGGCCGAGGCAAGGGCAGAGCTCAGCCCCGGGCAGCAGTCCCAGAGGTGGAGCCTCACACTGATTATGATGAGGAGGTTCCAGCCCCAACAGCTCCGGTGGGCCCAGCTCAGGTCCCAGAGGGGTTCATAGCCACCCCAGTTCTTCAAGACGCTTTGGTCAGATTGGTAGGCTTTGTGGAGAGCGTCTCTCGAGCGGGTTTGCTTCCAGTAGGACTAGCCACTTCTCAGGTTGGAGGAGGAGTTCAGACCCCTACTACGCGTACTCCGGAGTAGGTAGCTCCCCAGGCTCAGGTTACAGTAGTTCAGCCAGCTGTGGCAGTTCAGCCGGGTATTGTGACTCAGGCCGACGATGGAGTGGCTATGTCCGCAGATGCTTTGTGGAGGCTTGATTGGTTCTCCAAGCTCTTCACCACCACATTCAGCGGTACTACTTCAGAGGATCCACAAGATTTCTTATTTAGCTGCCATGAGATCCTTCGGACTATGGGTATTGTGGAGACCAATGGGGTCGACTTCGCCACCTTTCGACTAGCAGGATCCGCCAAGACTTTGTGGAGGGACTGTTGTTTATCCAGACCAACAGGGTCTCCATTATTAACTTGGGACCAATTTGCAGAGTTGTTTTTGGAGAAGTTTCTCCCAGTTACTCAGCGAGAGGCTCTTCGCAGGCAGTTTGAGCGCCTCCAGCAGGGCTCTATGACAGTCACTCAGTATGAGACCCAGTTCATTGATCTAGCACGCCATGCTATTATTATACTCCCCACCGAGATAGAGGGTGCAAAGGTTTATTGATGGATTGATTCAGCCGATCCCTCTCCAGATGGTTATAGGAGCCGGGAGTGAGATTTCTTTTCAAGAGGCAGCCAACGCGGCCCATAGAGTTGAGATGGATCTTGCACGGGGAGGTGGTCATGGGTCTGATAAGAGGCCCGTCATGTAGGTAGATTCAGTGGTACCTCGTCTGGAGGTAGGGATTCTTATGGTAGAGGCCATCCTCCGAGGCCCTTTCAGTCAGCCCTACAGGTCTCACATGGTACTTTAGGTGGTCGTGGCTCTCAGCCGCATCATTCTGACCAGCAGCTTTTCAGTTCACCATCAGTACCTATCAGCGCACACCACTCCGTTATTCTCAGTAGCCGAGGGCTTGTTTCACGTGTGGCAACACGAGGCACATTGCCAGGTATTGCCCTCGAGCTTCTGACAGCTCTCAGCATCAGAGTTCTCGTGCTATGATTCAGGCACCGGAGGTTCTACAACCTGCCTAGCCAGCTACAGGCGGGGGTAGAGGCCATAGAGGTGGAGGTAGAGATCATAGATGTGGAGCCCGAACCGCCAGAGGTAGAGGCCAGCCAGCAACCGATCGTTCCAGATATGTGGTTTAGGGAGGTGGGGCCCAACCCCGGTGTTATGCTCTTCTAGCCAGGCTAGAGGCTGAGTCTTCAGATGCAGTCATTACAGGTACTATTCTTGTATGTGATAGGGATGCTTCAGTGCTATTTGACCTTGGGTCTACGTATTTGTATGTGTCATCCTATTTTGCACCCTACTTGGTCATGCCTAGTGATGCTTTGGGTATTCCTGTTTATGTATCTACACCGGTGGGTGATTCTATAGTGGTCGACCGAGTTCATCGTTCCCGTGTGGTAGTGTTTGAGGGTCTTGAGACTCGTGTTGATTTATTGCTCTTAGACATGGTGGATTTCGACATTATATTAGGGATGGATTGGTTGTTCCCGTATCATGTTATCTTGGATTGTCAAGCCAAGACTGTGACCTTGGATTTGCCAGGTTTTCCCCGTTTGGAGTGGAGAGGGACCCTAGTGCATACCACCCGCAGAGTTATTTCATATGTGAAGGCTCGATGCATGGTCGAGAAGGGGTGTTTAGCTTATCTAGCGTATGTTCGCGATTCCATCGCAGAGGTCCCTTCTACTGATTCTATTCCTATTGTTCGAGAGTTCCCCGAGGTTTTCCCTTCAGACCTGCTGGGTATGCCGCCCAACAGGGATATTGATTTTTGTATTGATCTGGCTCCGGGCACTCAGCCCATTTCCATTCTGTTGTACCGCATGGCCCCGCCATAGTTGAAAGAGTTAAAGGATCAGTTGCAGTATTTGTTGGAGAAGGGTTCCATTAGACCCAGTGTTTCTCCTTGGGGTGCTCCAGTATTATTTGTGAAGAAAAAAGATGGTTCGATGAGGATGTGCATTGATTACCGGTAGTTGAACAAAGTGACGATTAAGAACAAGTATCCACTGCCGAGGATTGACGATTTGTTCGACCCGCTTCAGGGTGCAAAGGTGTTTTCAAAGATATATTTGAGATCTGGCTACCATCAGCTGAGGATTAGGGCGTCTGATGTCCCTAAGACAGCATTCCGCACTCGGTACAGGCATTATGAGTTTTTGGTCATGTCATTTGGGTTGACCAATGCCCCAACAGCATTTATGGAGTTGATGAACCGAGTGTTTAGGCCTTATTTAGACTTGTTTGTGATAGTCTTTATTGATGATATTCTGGTGTACTACCGCAGCCATGAGGAGCACGAGCAACACCTCAGAGTGGTTCTTCAGACTCTGAAGGATAGTTAGCTATATGCTAAGTTCTCGAAGTGTGAGTTCTGGTTGAGTTCAGTTGCATTTCTAGGTCACGTCGTATCAGCAGAGGGTATTTAGGTAGACCCGAAGAAGATTGAGGCAGTCAAGAACTGGCCTCGACCAGCATCAGCTACAGAGATTCGGAGTTTCTTGGGATTAGCAGGCTACTACTGTCGGTTCGTGGAAGGGTTTTCATCCATTGCAACCCCGATGACCAGATTTACCCAAAAGGGTGCCCAGTTCAGATGGTCGGGTGAGTGTGAGTCGAGCTTTCAGAAGCTCAAGTCAGCTCTGACTTCAGCACCGATATTAGTTTTGCCCACATGCTCAGGACCTTATACAGTCTATTGTGATGCTTCCCGCATTAGGCTTGGTGCAGTATTGATGCAGGATGGCAAAGTCATTGCCTATGCTTCGAGGTAGTTGAAGATCCACGAGAAGAATTATCCGGTTCATGATCTAGAGCTGGCAGCCATTGTTCATGCTTTGAAGATTTGGAGGCATTACCTATATGGTGTGACATATGAGGTGTACACTGATCACAAGAGTCTTCAATACTTGTTCAAGCAAAAAGAGTTGAATTTGAGGCAGAGGAGATGGTTGGAGTTATTGAAAGAATATGATGTTACTATTTTGTATCACCTGGGGAAAGCCAATGTGGTGGCCGATGCATTGAATAGGAAGTCCGCCAGCATAGGTAGTCTTGCTTATATTCCGGTCAGCCAGAGGCCGCTTGCTTTGGATATTCAGGCCTTGGCCAATCGATCTGTGAGGTTGGATATTTCTGAGCCTAGCAGGGTGTTAGCCCGCACGGTTGACCGTTCTTCATTGTTGGAGCGTATCCGTGATCGGCAGTTTAATGACCCCCATTTGTGTTCCTAAGAGACACGGTGCAGCGTGGAGGTGCAACGAAGGTGACATTAGATAGCGATGGTGTTTTGAGATTGCAGGGGCGAGTTTGTATGCCCAATGTCGATGGGATTCGAGAGTTGATCTTAGAGAAGGCCCATAGTTCTCGGTATTCTATCCACCCTGGCGCCACGAAGATGTATCAGGACTTGCGGCAGCATTATTGGTGGCGTAGGATGAAGAAAGATATTGCTGCATATGTGGCTCGATGTTTGAACTGTCAGCATGTTAAGTACAAGCATCAGAGGCCTAGTGGACTATTTCAGAGGATTGAGCTTCCCGAGTGGAAGTGGGAGAGGATTACTATGGATTTTGTTACTCAATTCCCGTTGACCCGGAAGAAGTTTGATGCGATTTGGGTAATTGTTGATAGACTGACCAAGTCAGCACATTTTATTCCTATTGCATCCACTTATTCATCCGAGAGGTTTGCTGACATCTACATCAGAGAGATTGTTCGCCTTCACGGGGTGCCGGTACCCATCTATCATTTCAGATCGGGGTCCGCAGTTTACCTCACGCTTGTGGAGAGCAGTTCAGCGAGAGTTGGGCACCCAGGTTGAGTTGAGCCCAGCATTCCATCCTCAGACGGTCCTAGCGGACTATTCAAATATTGGAGGATATGATCCGAGCTTATGTCATTGACTTTGGAGGTTCATGGGACCAGTTTTTGCCTTTAGCAGAATTCGCCTACAACAACAGCTACCAGTCCAGCATTCAGATGGCTCCATATGAGGTGTTGTATGGTAGGCGATGTCGGTCTCTAGTGGGATGGTTTGAGCCGGGAGAGGCTCGGTTATTGGGTACAGATTTAGTTCAGGAGGCCTTGGATAAGGTCAAGATCATTCAGGACAGGCTTCGTTCGGCCTAGTCGCGGCAAAAGAGTTATGCAGATCGTAAGGTTCGGGATGTAGCTTTCATGGTTGGTGAGCGGGTATTGCTCCGAGTGTCGCCTATGAAGGGCGTGATGAGATTTGGGAAGAAGGGCAAGCTTAGCCCTAGGTTCATCGGTCCATTTGAGATTCTCGATCGTGTGGGAGAGATGGCTTATAGAATTACCTTGCCGCCTAGCTTGTCAGCCGTGTATCCAGTGTTTCATGTGTCCATGCTTCGGAGGTATCATGGCAATCCAGCCCATGTGTTAGATTTCAGCACTGTCCAGTTGGACAAGGATCTGTCTTATGAGGAGGAGCCGGTAACTATTCTAGACCGGCAGGTTCGACAGTTGAGGTCGAAGAGTTTTCCTTCAGTGCGTGTTCAGTGGAGAGGTCAGCCTCCCGAGGCATCGACCTGGGAGTCCGAGTCTGATATGCGGAGCCGTTATCCCCATCTATTTCCCGACTCAATTACTTCTTTCTTTTGTCCGTTCGAGGACGAACGGTTATTTTAGAGGTGGAGAATGTGACGATCCAAAGGGTTATCACCTGTTTTCTCTTTCATTCCGTGCTTTCGAGGCCTTGAAAACCTCATTTTTACTTGCCTCAATTTGCGTGCGTTGTCCGGGCGCGTAGTCGGAAAGCTTAAATATGAATTCTGTGTAAAAATTGATGATTTTTGATACTTTAAATCGTATTAATATCAAAATTCATTAATTTTTACACAGAATTCATATTTAAGCTTTCCGGCTACGCGCCTGGACAACGCTCGCAAATTGAGGCAAGTAAAAATGAAGTTTTCAAGGCCTCGAAAGCACGGAATGAAAGAGAAAACAGGTGGTGACCCTTTGGGTCGTCACAATATGACTATACTACTATTACATAATACACATGCATAAAGAGAAAAATAAAAAAATAGGGCACCACATATTAATATAATAATGTCTTTTAAGATATTGTACTGTAATACTATTACATAAAACAAATGCATAAAGAAAAAATTAAAATGATTACATAATAAATATGCATAAAGAAAAATTTAAAAAATTCAAGATACTATACTATTCTACTATTACTAAAGAAAAGTCAAACAGTGTACCGATTAAATATAACTAATACAACCAAAAAATATTCCAATTAACATATGATACCAGTATAGTATATAGATATACCAACATGATATACAATTGTATGCGAAGAGTTTAAAAAGATTTAATTCTATTATTAAACTAAAATAATATCAGTTGGCACATAATCTAATTAACTCAATTTTCTACATCACAATCTAATATCAGTCAACTTGGAAAATCCTCTAAACATAAATTGCCAACTTTCGATAAAACAACACAAATCAACCTCCGGACCTCCGAATTCGACTGCGGCCAAATACTATTCCAGGGTTATTTTTACAAAAATCAAACTTCGATCAACATTTCCAAATTAGACTTCTAAACCAAGAACTAAAGGACTAAAATAACCCGAAGCCTTTTCGGAACAAAAATAAACCTCACAAGTTATAAAGCCAAAATTACACGTGTGTAAAGCATCAAAAGAGAAAAGAAGGCGCAAATACATAAAACAATCAGTTGGGTCGTTACAAATGATGATTACCTATACAACCTTATAATTTTGTGGCAGACTAAAACCTTAGAAATTTTTATATTTTTTGATAGATTTTTTTGTTAGGCTTTTGTTTTTTCCTGGGATGGATGATAAAGACATGAAAGGAAAGGTGGATAGATCATACATCTACTTAGAAAATATAGGGATACTGGCAACGTCAGAAAGAGAAGAAAGAGAAAGAGAAAGAGAGGAAAAAAGGATAGGGGATGAAAGAAAAAAGGAGGAGAAAAGTTAGATGCAGAGAAAATAAAAATAGAAAGATAGATGGACGAGTTCTTATTTTTGATTGGATAGGTATGTACTGTAAATTTCTAGAATGGATAAAGCCGGGTAATATATTTGGGTAGAAAAGGTATATAACATAATTTGCTCTAAATAATTGCTGTATTATAATCCTCACGTAACAAGTTAGTGAACTTAGAGGTCGTTTCGCTCATTTACCAAAATTAGTTTTAGAGTACGCGCCAAGCTTTGCGCGTGTAGTCATACTAATAGATATAAACTTTTTAGAAATCGCATAAATAAATAATGTAAGATTTTTTTTGCTATAAAATAAAAACTAAAGGAAAAAAGTCATTACTACAAGATTGTCCTAAAATTCTCAATCAAAGCCATTTCTCTCTCCGCTTATTATATACAAGCAATTACGTGTGATAACTAAAAAAATTATTTAACTTTATGTGTGAAATACACAATATTGTAAATATATTTTAGAACTAATTTTTTAAATCCAGAATAAATAATAAAAATATTGAATTTGAGAATACAAAAAAGTGAAAATAAAAACAAGATGTTATGTAAAGCAGGACACTAACAAAAAATTGAAAACTAATTAAAATCACGCATCAAAGTAATAAAAAATATAAGATGGCAAGTGATTAAAAGGACAAAAGCAAAAATAAAGAGAAAGAAGAAGATACCTATATGATCTAATGGAGAAGAATGTATCATGTGAAAACTGAAAAGCATTTAGTTCCCTCACTCTTATATACGAGAGAAGAACTAGAATTGGAAGTCCGAGAAAATTGTATTTTTTGGGGGGACAAAATACCTTAAACCACCTTTAAACTTGACTCAGATTATTAGTATCCTTCCTGAATTATGTCTGGTCCTAATTACCCCTCTCAACTTGGCCTTTTGAGGGCCATTACCCCCTAGACGCTGATGTGGCAAAAAGCGTGGGTGCACTCGCCTGCCACGTGGATTTTTCTGTCTATATGACATTTTTTTGAAAAATAAAATATTTTTTTACCATTTTAAGAATATTACTTTTTTAGATAATTTATTTCGAATAAAATTTATAATAAAACTTGGATATAACTACACTATTTAGGCTAAATATTTTTTTTGGCAAAAAATAATAAAGTTTTAGTTAATTTTTTTTTTGAATTTGACCTGAAAATAAAGATTTATACAATTGAAATAAATAGTCAAGGCATCTAAAAAGTTGTAAAAAAATACATAGTTGAAATAAATAGTCATAAAATCGTGATTATTTCAAACTATTTTTTCAAACTATGTATTTTTTATAACTTTTTAAATGCCTTGATTATTTATTTCAATTATATAAATCTTTATTTTTAGGTTAAATCCAATAAAAGATTAACTAAAATTTTATTATTTTTGGCAAAATAAAAATATTTAGCCTAAATAATGTAGTTCTATCCATATTTTATTATAAATTGTATTGGCGAAATACATAAACGACCCCTTCAAGTTATCCTCAACGATCAGCCAGACACCTCAACTGATCCTTTTATCATCTAAACACTTCAAGTGGCTGTTAACTGCATCAAATAGACACCTCGTAATGACATGGCAAGTTACGATGCATTTTAGTTACAGTTGAGAACCAATGTTTTTCACCCAAATTTTATATGAACCTTCCTCACCCCAACATCATTATCTCCACCACCTTAAACCACCACCTTCCACCATAAATTCACCATCTATATTTCAAATTGGACGCAAAAAAACTATATATAAAACAAAACAAAAACTCGCATCTTTCAATTGTTTTCAGGTCAGCAAAACAAAAGGCTAGTAACTTCAAGTGGCCTTAGTTAGAGTATGGAGAATCTCGACCAGCAAAGAGCGAATCATCTTTGTCGAATAAGGATGAGTCATCTATAATGCATTCAAATGACAAGCTATTAGATGCAGATGCGAGCTCTTCTTCCTCACTTGGACGGTCCAATAATGAAGACTTAAGATTTTCAAGTCAAACTGCTGATGAGATACAATAAGAACAGGTAAACAAAAGCATGTCTTATGATCAACTACTGTCTTTATCTGAAAACTTTGAAGAATTTAAAGCTGATGAAGAGGCGAAATTAGAAGAGGGGTTGGGAGAATAAGGAATTTGTGAAGTCTCATTTTCTTTTCTTTATGGCTGTTGCTCTATAAATGATTAATTATTGGAATATTTTCTATCCTACAATGGCATTGACTATATTAAATTAGGGATGCGAGAAAGATAGGAGGCGAGAGGGAGATGGGGTTGAAGGAAGAAGAAGAATAGGTTTGGGCTTTGGGAAATGTGCTGGTTTACTTAAAATTTAAAAAGGGTTTCTTTTTCTTTTCTTTAATGTATTTCTTTGTTAATAACAAATATTAATTTTTTAATTACAAATTACATGTGTCATTGTTTAATTGGTTCATTTGATACGTCATTGGCAATTATAACTCATGCATATGGTCTGTTACACTGGAGTGTCTATTTGATACAGTTAATAGCCACTTGAAGTGTTTAGATGATAAAAGGGTCAGTTGAGGTGTCTTGCTGACCATTGATGACAACTTGAAGGTGCCTTTTATGTATTTCACCAATTGTATTCGAACAAAATTGTCTAAAGAGTAATATTCTTAAAAAGGTAAAAAAAATAAAATTATTTTTAAAAAAAATACCACATAGAGAGAAAAATCCATGTGGCATGTGAGTGCAACCATACTTTTTGTCGCATTAGCGTCTAGGGGGGTAATGACTCTCAAAAAACCAAGTT
>MU732202.1:128939-152033 GCA_026770625.1 Nicotiana glauca
CTATCCGATCAACTCAAATACTGATATTGAAACATAGAACAACATGATATGGGGGAAACGGGACGGTAACTCACGTGACAACAGGTCGGGTCGTCACAAAGAGTCTTAATATAGATTGCATTAGCAGTCTTAAATATTAAATTTGTAATAGGTAGTTTAAAGATATAAGGAATGAAATTTTTGTGTCCAGTACTATTATTTTATACAACATTTGTAGTATTTTGAAGAAATTAGAAGAGTCGTTGATAATAGCATAAATCATATAAGGTAGCTAGCCAAAGCAGAACATAGCTTACGAGTTACACCACCTTAGTGATACAAATATACAGAAGAAAATTAATAAATATTCTAAGAATGATATGGTCAAATAACATGTTTTGGTACCTTATAAATAATGGCAATGCAATAACAAATATGTAAATTATTTTAATTATGATCCTTTGGAGGGACAAGCAATGTCCAATAACATTTTGAATTTCAAATATTAGTTTAGTAATAATGGTAATTTATTATATACATGAATTAGTTCTCTTTTATTTCTCTAACAAATATTACTATTAGAACACCTGTGAAATTAAAATTTTACTATCTTTTGTACGAATTATATAATATTTGACTTGAAATATTCGCGCAACGCATGAGTATAAAGACTAGTTATATAAAAACACGAATAATTTAGGCTAAATGTTAAATGATTGAAATATTCTCAAAATATTGATTGACTTTTATGACCTTAAATATTTGTATAAGTTAAGAATATAATTGTAAATCACTTAAGGGTGAATTTCTTTTCCATTTAAACTACAAAATACACCGAGCCTACAAAATCGATTTTGGGTCAAATTCTTTTTCGGACTTTATCGTTTTGGACTCTACTCCTCACTGCCTACTTCGTCTTGGACAGCACTAAGCACGTATCTCCATTATGCTTCTGGTATACTTTATTTTTAGGTTTTTATTGTATACTTATTCTCTTACTCCATTAATTTTGGAATTGTATTCTTCCACAAATATATTAGTAATCAGCATGTCTTGTTTCAACTTCAAAATCAGAGTTATTCTTTAATTATAATTCTATTTTCTATTGTTTATACCCCCAAATAGTCTATAAATTTATCTAGAATTAAAAAGTATGGATAAATTATTATTAGTTTCCGTTTTTTTACAAAGACATACGTGTCCTGTTAATTCAAATATTGACTAATTTTTATACCCTTTAAAATTAAATTATTTCTTCAAGAAAAAATAGAATATGAGATATAACGTTTGATCGGGTAGATATATATATATATATATATATATATATATGCTAATTTATAACTCAAAAATACCAAATCTCAATTGATGACTACTCATAATAAATTACTTTAAAAAAAGATATACTAAATTATATCTCAAGGTTCTCTATGACAAATGATTTGGACATACTAAACAATTAAAAGATTTAGACTTAAAAATGTGTAATAATTGAAATAGAATAACGTCCAAATGAGAAAAGTTCCATGAAAAAAAGTAATGACTAAATGACTTTTAAGCTTTGTTTTCTCCATTGTCGATATATCATTATCTTGAGAAATATATTATACTTCATATACCTTAAGGCTTAGCTAAAGTTAATCATAACTTCACATAAAATAGTAAACAATAATGCATTCTTTAAGTTATTTTGCAACTTTAATCACATAACTTTGAGATTTCAAATATTTAGTTTCAATTTGTCCTCCCATATTTTGTCAAAACATTATTTATGACCTGGGTTTGTATAATCTATTGTATTTATTTATTTTAAGGAACTAATTTCGTACTGTGTACATATTTAATAGTACATGTAATTGAAAATTTATCATTTCAGTATGCATTTCTCGTGCAATGCACGAACATAGAGACTAGTATTATTATAAAAGCATGAATAATTTATGCTAAATGTTGAACGACTAAAATTCCCCAAAATATTGATCGACTTTTATGCCCTTATTTATTTGTATAATTTAAGAATCTAATTGTAAATTACCTAATGATAGAATTCTTTTTCTATTTAAACTACATATGCGCCGACCCTACAAACAAATATGTAATTGTGGGACAATAGGAGATTGTAGCGTATTGTAAAATAAATACAAGATTACTCCTAACAAGGATGATGTATTGTTTCCTCGATCCGCTTGTAAATTCTTGGTGTAATACTCACTCGTAAATTATTGGTGTCAGAATTTCTCACTAATAAAGTTGAAAAAGGGAGTGTCTATGTGCTTAATTTTTCCTTCAGTGCGGCAATTTCGGAACATGAGGGATCTTAAATTTTTACAAATATAAAAGAAAATTTCAGTATTAAGCTCTAAAATATTTATAATATTTTAAGTGAAGTGAAAAAATCTTTAATACCCTTTAAAGTCTTAATTTATATTAGTGCATATAATGTTAAAACTAAAAAGTTAGATATCTTTTATAACATACTTTATGTTCCTAAATATGAGGAGCTAATACATAATTCAAATAAATTGAGTTAATTTTAAATATTAATAATAAATAATTAAATAATAATTTTTTTAAAAATGAAATTTAATTTTAAAGGATTAAAAAATATAGGGGCAAGCTTATATGAATATCTTTCTTTTACATGATAATAAAGTGGTTCTAATAATACAGATGAAATCGTGATCTTTAATGTATTTATTTTTACATTATTATGAGTAATTGATTCTTTACAAATTTTTCAAAGCAAACCCACGCATGTTAGATTAGGTTTTCTAGAACAAGTTTGTCCAAGTCTCCTGTATATCGAAGTTTAACAAATTTTAGCAGTAATATATTTACTCGAGTTATATACAAGATAATTTAAATTCGATATAACTTTGCAAATAATTGAGACAACACCACAAGTATGTCAAAGTAAGTACTGAACAAGTAATACTTTTTAGAGGTGGTTCAATCAAGTACTAAAAGTAGATCCAACGGTGTCTGAATATGTCGATTCACTAATGAGATGTTAATTGCCAAATTAAAAGCAAAACCCCTCTTAAGTTTGACTCTCAAGAAGATTATATTAACAATTGTTATCATAAAGTATACTTAAATACTTTAACACAAAATAGTTTTTCATCACATATGTTTGTTGTCGTGTATATCTGTGACGACCCAATGGGTCATCACCTGTTTTCTCTCTCTTTCTGTGCTTCCGAGGCCTTGAAAACCTTATTTCTAGTTGCCTCGATTTGCGTGCGCAGTCCGGGCGAGCAGCCGAAAAGCTTGTATGTGAAATTCTGTGAAAATGCTAAAATTTGGTATTAAAATGAGTAAAGTTGACTTTGGTCAATATTTTGAGTAAACGGACCCGGACCCGGACCCGGACCCGGACCCGGACCCGGACCCGTGATTTGACGGTCCCGGAGGATCCGTAAAAAAATATGGGACTCGGGCATATGCCCGGAATCGAATTTCGAGGTCCAGAGCCCGAAAAATAATTTTTCTGTGAAATTATTTTTTTGAAATTGTTAAGGAAAATGGAAATGAAAATTTATTAGAACGTATTAGTATCGGGCCCGTATTTTGGTTCTGGCACCCCATACAGGTCTTATATGTGTTTTAAGATATTTCTGTGAAGTTTGGTTGAAATTGGACGTCGTTTGACGTGTTTCGGGCTCAAAACTCTAAATTTGAAAGTTTATGAAGTTTGAAGAAAAACTAGTGATTTTGAGGCATGTTTCGTTCTTTTTGATGTTATTTCGGCGATTTGATCGTGCGAGTAAGTCCGTAGGAGGTTATTGAGGTTGTGTGCATATTTGGTTTGGAGCCCCGAGGGCTCGAGTAAGTTTTGAATAGGTGTCGGATTGCATTTCTCATTTTTGGAAAAATTTAGTATCAGCTATCTGCAGGATTCGCATTTGCGAAGCCAGAGTTTGCAAATGCGAAGGTCCAGCTATTGTAAATGCGAAGGTCTAGCTATTGCAAATGCGAAGGCTAGTTCGAAAATGCGAAACCAACCTAGCCGGCCAAGGTTCGCAATTGCGAAGCCAAACATCGCAAATGCGATGGTCACTGATTCGCAAATACGAGACCTATTTCGCAAATGCGAAGGTCCTTTGGTAAGCCTGAGTTCGCAAATGCGAACAGTAGTGTCGCATTTCCCAAGCCTGCAGATCCCATATCCGCAACCCAATAAATTTTATACTTAGTCGTATTTTCATCACTTTTCACCATTCTTTCAAAACCCAAACACCATAGGCGATTTTTCAAGAACAATCTTCATCCCAAATCATTTGTAAGTCAATTTTTACTCAATTTTTTCAATCTTTAACATGTTTTCCACTTAAAATCAAGGATTTTCATGGGTGAAATCGGAGTTTTCGAGTAGAACCTAGGTTTTCTAAAAATTGGGGATTTGGACCTCAATTTGAGGTCCGATTTCAAAATAAATTACATACTTGAGTTCGTGGGGGAATGGGTAACCGAATTTTGGTTCGAACCTCGAATTTTGACCACGTGGGGCCGGGGGCAATTTTGGAATTTTTGAGAAATACTTGAAAAATTCATTTTTATGCATTCAAATTGATTCATTTAGTGTTTATAAAAATAATTGAGCAATTTATGATTAGATTCAAGTGAATGGAGGTGGAATCGCGGGGTAAAGTGATAGTTGAGGATTGAGTGGAATTCAAGGCTTTGAGGTAAGTGTTTGGTTTAACCCTAGCTTGAGGGATTAGGAGTAGAGTCATGATTGCTACCTGTTTTGTGTGGAGTACGACGTATGGGCATGGTGACGAGTATCCATGCGTCGGTGTCGAGCATGACCGTGAGTCTTAATTTGATAATTGTACACTCTTTCTTGATCCTATGAAAATCTTGATTGAATATTGGTATCATTGATGTTAAGAAGAAGTTGAATAGGATTGGTTATAGCTGACTCCCCCTTGTCGGGATGTTTGACTTGTTGCTACTGTTCCCTTGCCGGGAAAAGTATTGATTTGATTGTTTCCTTGCCGGGAAGAGTATTAAATTTGATTGTTCCCTTGTCGGACTCGTATTGTATATTGTGTTGAAAGTAAAGGGAGCGGGTGGTACGCCTACCACAAGTGATATTGAAATGGGAGCTAGTGGTATGTCTACCACACATGATATATTAAAATGGGAGCTAGTGGTACGCCTACCACACATGATATATTGATATAGGAGTGGGTGGTACGTCTACCACATATGATATATTGATATGGGAGTGGGTGGTGCGCCTACCACGAGATATTGAGAAGTGAGATCAGGTTGCACGCTTGCAACGAGATGAGTTGAATATGAAAGTTGACTTGTTTATTTATTATTGCCAGAAGTTAAACTGTAGATGCACTTACCATTATTCCTGATATTTGTTTCTAACTGTTACCCCTGAAGCATGCTCCCCTCCCCAGTTTTAAATTGTTATGTTCTTACTATTCTTCCGTTGTACTTGTACATATATCTGCACAGGTTTATGTGGTGTCCAGTCTAGCCTCGTCACTACTTCGCCGGGGTTAGGCTAGACACTTACCAGCACATGGGGTCGGTTGTGTTGATGTTACACTTTGTGCATTTTTGCACAGGTCCAGGTTTCGAGCAGCGGCAACAGCTTTAGTTCGGGAGCAGACTGTTAATCCAGAGAGACCCGAGGTAGCCTTGTAGACCTCCGCGAGCCCAACGTCTCCCTTCTATCTTTACATTAGACTGTCATCTCATTATATTCGAGATAAACATATTTATATTTCTTTCACACTTTGTATTTAGTATCTCTTAGATGTTTGTGAGTATGTGACTTCATTTCTTGGGTAGAGATTATGTTGGAATTCAGTATATTGTTTAGCTATTTAAATTTAAGACTTACACTTATTAATATTGACTTTTCATTATTTAAATATTATTATCGAAGGATTGTTAAAAGGATTGTTTATTAAAAAAAAGTAACTAAATTTGGCTTGCCTAGTTTCTACGAGTAGGCGCCATCACGACTCCCGAGGGTAGGAAATCTGGGTCGTGACAAGTTGGTATCAGAGCACTAGGTTACATAGGTCTCACAACTTACGGACAAACTTGGTAGAGTCTGAGAGATCGGTACGGAGACGTCTGTATTTATCCCCCAAAGGCTACAGAGTTAGGAAAAGTTTCACATTTGTTCTTTTTTGTCGTGCGGTTCTGTTACTTAATGCTAATTGAATTTCTACTCTATTCTCTCGCAGATGGCAAGAACACGCATTCCTCATCTTCTGATCAGCAGTTCGAGCCCCAGGCAGCTCCTACTAGGGGCAGAGGACGAGGCCGTGCTAGAGGCCGAGGTAGGGGCAGAGTTCAGCCCCGAGCAGCAGCACCAGTGGCGGAGCCTCATGTTGACATTGACGAGGAGGTTCCGGTCCCAGCCGCAGCAGTTCTGATGGGCCCAGCTCAGCTCCCAGAAGGGTTTATTGCTACCCCAGTTCTTCAGGATGCTTTGGTCCGATTGGTGGACCTCATGGAGAGTGTCACCCGAGCAAGATTGCTTCTTGTAGCACCAGCCACTTCTCAGGCTGGAGGAGGAGCCCAGACTCCTACTGCACGTACTCCGGAGCAGGTACTTCCCAGGGTCAGATTCCAGTGATTCAGCCAGCTATGGCAGTTCAGCCGGGGGTAGCTGCTCAGACCGGCGATGGCGTGGCTATGTCCGTAGATGCTTTGTGGAGGCTGGACAGGTTCACCAAGCTCTTCACTACTACATTCAGCGGTTCTTCTTCTGAAGACCCCCATGATTTCTTATATAGCTGCCATGAGGTTCTTCAAAACATGGGCATTGTTGAGTCCAATGGAGTTGATTTTGCTGCATTTTGCCTACCTGGATCCGCCAAGACTTGGTGGAGGGATTTCTGTTTAACCAGACCAGAAGGGTCGCCGTCTTTGACTTGGGATCAGTTTTCAGAGTTGTTGCTGGAGAGGTTTCTCCCCATTACTTAGAGGGATGCTTATTGGAGGCAGTTTGAGCGCCTCCAGTAGGGTTATATGACGGTCACTCAGTATGAGACCAGGTTCTTTGATCTAGCTCGCCATGCTCTTGTCATACTCCCCACTGAGAGGGAGAGGGTGAGAAGATTTATTGATGGATTGATCCAGCCTATTCGTCTTCAGATGGCTAGAGAGGCAGGGAGTGGTATTACTTTTCAGGAGGCGCCCAACGTGGCCCGAAGGATCGAGATGGTTCTGCCACAGGGGGGTAGTCATAGAGCAGACAAGAGGCCCCGTCACACAAGTCAATTCAGTGGTGCCTCATCTGGAGGCAGGGATTCTTATGATAAGGGTCAGACTTCTAGGCCTTTCCAGTTAGCCCTCCAGGTTTCTCAGGGTGCCCAGGCAATCGTGGTTTTCGTGGGCATCATTCTGATCGGCAACCATTCAGTGCACCGTCAGCTCCCATCAGTGCGCAACCACTTCAGAGTTTCCAGGGCCGTCCCCCGAGGGCTTGTTTCACTTGTGGTGACACGAGTCACATTGCTAGGTATTGCCCTCGAGCTTCGAGCAGTTCTCAGCAGCACGGTCCCCGTCCTATGATTCAGGCACCAGATGTTCCACAGGCCGCCCAGCCAGCTAGAGGCGAGGGTAGAGGTACTAGAGCTGGAGGCAGATATCATAGAGGTGGATCTCAGACCTCCAGGGGCGGAGGTCAGCTAGCAGCAGATCGACCTAGGGATACAACTCAGGGTAGTGGGGGCCAGCACCATTGTTATGCTCTTCAGGCTAGGCCCGAGGCTGAGGCTTCAAATGCAGTCATTACAGGTACGATTTTGGTTGGTGATAGAGATGCTTCGGTACTATTTGATCCAGGGTCTACATATTCATATGTTTTATCATATTTCGCAGCATGCTTGGCCATGCCTAGTGATGCTTTGGGTATTCCCGTGTATGTGTGTACGTCGGTGGGTGACTCTATCATGGTCGATCGAGTCCATCGTTCATGTATTATAGTGATTGGGGGTCTTGAGACCCGTGTAGACTTGTTGCTCTTAGATATGGTTGACTTTGATATCATTTTGGGTATGGACTGTTTATCACCCTATCACGCCATCTTGGACTGCCATGCCAAGACTATGACCTTAGCTTTGCCCGATATGCCTCGTTTAGAGTGGAGGGGCACTCCAGGTTATTCTAGCCGCAGGGTCATTTCGTACGTGAAGGCTCGATGTATGGTCGAGAAGGGGTGTCTGGCCTATTTGGCCTATGTTCATGATTCGAGTGCTGAGGTTCCCCCTATAGATTCTGTGCCTATTGTCCGGGAGTTTCCAGTTGTTTTCCCCTCAGACCTGCCGGGTATGCCACCCGACAGGGACATTGATTTCTGTATTGATTTGGCTCCGGGCACGCAGCTCATTTCTATCCCGCCATATCGTATAGCCCCGCTGGAGTTAAAGGACCAGTTGCAGGATTTGCTAGAGAAGGGTTTTATCAGACCAGTATTTCACCTTGGGGCGCGCCAGTGTTATTTGTCAAGAAGAAGGACGGATAGATGAGGATGTGCATAGATTACCGGCAGTTGAACAAGGTAACGATTAAGAATAAGTATCCACTGCCGAGTATTGATGATTTGTTCGACCAGCTTCAGGGTGCCAGGGTATTTTCCAAGATTAACTTGAGATCTTGCTGCCATCAGTTGAGGATTAGGGCATCCGATGTCCCTAAGACAGCTTTTCGCACTCGATATGGGCATTATGAGTTCCTGGTCATGTCGTTTGGGTTGACCAATGCCCCAGCAACATTCATGGAGTTGATGAACTGAGTGTTCAGGCCATATTTGGACATGTTCATGATAGTCTTTATTGATGATATTTTGGTGTACTCCCACAGCCAGGAGGAGCACGAGTAGCACCTTAGAGTGGTTTTAGACTCTGAGGGATAGTCAGTTATATGCCAAGTTCTCCAAGTGTGAGTTCTGGCTGAGTTCAGTAGCATTTCTGGGTCGCGTTGTATCAACAGAGGGTATTCAGGTGGACCCGAAAAAGATTGAGGCAGTCAAGAGCTGGCCTAGACCAGTATCAGCTACAGAGATTCGGAGTTTCCTGGGATTGGCAGGCTATTACCGTCGGTTTATGGAGGGGTTTTCATCTATTTCAACCCAGATGACCAGGTTGACCCAGAAGGTTGCCCAGTTCAGATGGTCGGATGAGTGTGAGGCGAGCTTTCAGAAGCTCAAGACAGCTCTGACTACGACACCGGTATTGGTTTTGCTCTCGGGATCAGGGCCTTATACAATTTATTGTGATGCTTTTCGTGTTGGGATTGGTGCAGTGTTGATGCAGGATGGCAAGGTTATTGCCTATGCTTCAAGGCAGTTGAAGATTTATGAGAAGAACTATCTAGTGCATGATTTAGAGTTGGCAGCTATTGTTCACGCCTTGAAGATTTGGAGGCACTATTTGTATGGCGTGGCATGTGAGGTGTTCACTGACCACAAGAGTCTTCAGTACTTGTTCAAGCAAAAGAATTTGAATTTGAGGCAGAGGAGATGGTTGGAGTTGTTGAAAGATTATGATGTCACCATTTTATACCATCCGGGGAAGGCCAATGTGGTGGCCGATGCTTTGAGTAGGAAGTCAGCTAGTATGGGTAGTCTTGATTATATTCCAGTCAGTGAGAGACCGCTTGCTTTGGATGTTTAAGCCCTAGCCAATCAGTTCGTGAGACTGGATGTTTCTGAGCTCAGTCGCGTGTTGGCTTGCACAGTCGTTCGTTCTTCATTATTGAAGCGTATCCTTGATCGGCAGTTTGATGATCCCCATTTGTGTGTCCTCAGGGACACGATGTAGCGTGGAGGTGCCCAGCAGGTTACCTTAGATGCGGATGGAGTTTTGAGATTGCAGGGGCGAGTTTGCGTGCCCAATGTGGATGGACTTCGAGAGTTGATCTTAGAGGAGGCCCACAGTTCCCGGTACTTATTCATCCAGGCGCCGCAAAGATGTATCAGAACTTGCGGTAGCATTATTGGTGGTGTAGGATGAAGAAGGATATTGTTGCATATGTGGCTCGGTATTTGAACTGTCAACAGGTTAAGTACGAGCATCAGAGGCCTGGTGGTTTATTTCAGAGGATTGAGCTTCCCGAGTGGAAGTGGGAGAGGATCGCTATGGACTTTGTTACCAGAATTCCATTGACTCGGAAGAAGATCGATGTGATATGGGTTATTGTTGATAGGCTGACCAAGTCAGCACATTTCATTCCTGTGGCAGTCTCCTCTTCATCCGAGAGATTAGCTGAGATTTATATGTGGAAGATTGTTCACCTTCATGGTGTACCAGTATCTATCATTTCGGACCGGGGTATACAGTTTACCTCGCGCTTCTGGGGCGCAGTTCAGTGAGAGTTGGGCACGGGTTGAGTTGAGCACAGCGTTTTATCCTCAGACGGACGGTCAGTCCGAGCGGACTATTCAGATTTTGGAGGATATGCTCCGGGCTTGTGTTATCAACTTTGGAGGTTCGTGGGACCAGTTCTTGCCTTTAGCGGAGTTTACCTATAACAACAGCTACCAGTTGAGCATCCAGATGGCTCCTTATGAGGCTTTATATGGTAGGCGGTATCGGTCTCCGATTGGGTGGTTTGAGCCGGGAGAGGCTCGGTTGATAGGTACGGATTTGGTTCAGGAGGCCTTGGACAAGGTCAAGGTCATTCAAGACAGGCTTCGTTCGGCTCAGTCCAGGCAAAATATCTATGCAGATCGTAAGGTTTGAGATGTAGCTTTCATGGTTGGTGAGCGGGTATTGCTCCGAGTGTCGCCTATGAAGGGCGTGATGAGATTTGGGAAGAAGGGCAAGCTTAGCCCTAGATTCATTGGTCCGTTCGAGATTCTCGATCGAGTGGGAGAGGTGGCTTATAAACTTGCATAGCCGCCTAGCTTATCAGCCGTGCATCCAGTTTTTCATGTATCCTTGCTTCGGAGGTATCACGACGATCCATCCTACGTGTTAGATTTCAGCACTGTCCGGTTGGACAAGGATTAATCTTGTGAGGAGGAGCCGGTAGCTATTCTAGACCGGCAGGTTCGTCAGTTGAGATCCAAGAGTTTTCCTTCTGTCCGTGTTCAGTGGAGAGGTCAGCCCCCTGAGGCATCGACCTGGGAGTCCGAGTCTCATATGCGGAGCCGTTATCCTCATCTATTTCCCGACTCAGGTACTTCTTTCTTTTGTCCGTTCGAGGACGAACGGTTGTTTTATAGGTGGAGAATGTGACGACCCAAAGGGTCATCACCCGTTTTCTCTCTCTTTTCGTGCTTCCGAGGCCTTGAAAACCTCATTTCTAGTTGCCTCGATTTGCGTGCACAGTCTGGGCGAGTAGCCGGAAAGCTTGTATGTGAAATTCTGTGAAAAAGGCTAAAATTTGGTATTAAAATGAGTAAAGTTGAGTTTTGGTCAACATTTTGAGTAAACGGACCCGGACCCGGACCCGGACCCGGACCCGTGATTTTACGGTCCCGGAGGGTCCGTAGAAAAATATGGGACTCGGGCATATGCCCGGAATCGAATTTGGAGGTCCAGATCCCGAGAAATAATTTTTTTTGTGAAATTATTTTTCTGAAATTATTAAGGAAAATGAAAATGAAAATTTATTAGAACGTATTGGTATCGGGCCCGTATTTTGGTTCCGGCGCCCGTTACAGGTCTTATATGTGTTTTAAGATATTTCTGTGAAGTTTGGTGGAAATTGGACATCGTTTGACGTGTTTCGGGTTCAAAACTCTAAATTTGAAAGTTTATGAAGTTTGAAGAAAAACTAGTGATTTTGAGGCATGATTCGTTATTTTTGATGTTATTTTGGCAATTTGATCGCGTGAGTAAGTCCGTAGGAGGTTATTGAGGTTGTGTGCATATTTGGCTTGGAGCCCCGAGGGCTCGGGTGAGTTTTGGATAGGTGTCGGATTGCATTTCTCATTTTTGGAAAAATCTGGTATCAGCTATCCGCAGGATTCGCATTTGCAAAGCCAGAGTTTGCAAATGCGAAGGTCCAGCTATCGCAAATGCGAAGGCTGGTTCGCAAATGCGAAACCAGCCTAGGCAGGCCAAGGTTCGCAAATGCGAAGCCAAACCTCGCAAATGCGATGGTCACTGATTCGCAAATGCGAGACCCATTTCGCAAATGCGAAGGTCCCTTGGTAAGCCTGAGTTCGCAAATGCGAACAGTAGTGTCGCATTTCCCAAGCCTGCAGGGTTCGCAATTGCGAACCCAACTTCGCATTTCCAATATCCGCAGCCATCAAATTTTATACTTAGTCGTATTTTCATCACTTTTCACCATTCTTTCAAAACCCAAACACCATAGGCGATTTTTCAAGAACAATCTTCATCCAAATCATTTGTAAGTCGATTTTTACTCAATTCTTTCAATCTTTAACATGTTTTCCACTTAAAATCAAGGATTTTCATGGGTGAAATTAGAGTTTTTGGGTAGAACCTATGTTTTCTAAAAATTGGGGATTTGGACCTCAATTTGAGGTCCGATTTCAAAACAAATTACATATTTGAGTTCTTGCGCGAATGGGTAACTGGATTTTGGTTCGAACCTCGGGTTTTGACCACGTAGGCCCGGGGGCAATTTTGGAATTTTTGGGAAATACTTGGAAAATTTATTTTTATGCATTCAGATTGATTCATTTAGTGTTTATTAAAGTAATTGAGCAATTTGTGATTAGATTCAAGCGAATTGGAGGTGGAATCGCGAGGTAAAGCGATAGTTGAGGATTGAGTGAAATTCAAGGTTTTGAGGTAAATGTTTGGTTTAGTCCTAGCTTGAGGGATTAGGAGTTGAGTCCTGATTGCTGCCTGTTTTGTGTGGAGTACGACGTATGGGCATGGTGACGAGTATCCATGCGTCGGTGTCGAGCATGACCGTGAGTCTTAATTTGATAATTGTACACTCTTGCTTGATCCTATTGAAAATCTTGATTGAATATTGGTATCATTAATGTTAAGAAGAAGTTGATTAGAATTGGTTATAGCTGACTCTCCCTTGTCGGGATGTTTGATATGTTGCTATTGTTCCCTTGCCGGGAAAAGTATTGATTTGATTGTTCCCTTGCTGGGAAGAGTATTAAATTGATTGTTCCCTTGTCGGATTCGTATTGTGTATTGTGTTGAAAGTAAAGGGAGCTGGTGGTACACCTACCACAAGTGATATTGAAATGGGAGCGAGTGGTACGCCTACCACACATGATATATTGAAATGGGAGCGAGTGGTATACCTACCATAAATGATGTATTGATATGGGAGCGGGTGGTACGCCTACCACACATGATATATTGATATGGGAGCGGGTGGTACGCCTACCACGAGATATTGAGAAGTGGGATCGGGTTGCACGCATGCAACGAGATGAGTTGAATATTAAAGTTGCCTTGTTTATTCATTATTGCCAGAAGTTAAACTGTAGATGTACTTATCATTATTCCTGATATTTGTTTCTAATTGTTACCCCTGAAGCATGCTCCCCTCCCCAATTTTAAATTGTTATGTTCTTGCTATTCTTCCGTTGTACTTGTACATATATCTGCATAGATTTATATGGTGTCCAGTCTAGCCTCGCCACTACTTCGCCGGGGTTAGGCTAGACACTTACCAGCACATGGGGTCGGTTGTGCTGATGCTACACTCTGTGCATTTTTGCACAGGTTCAGGTTTCGAGCAGCAGCAGCTTCAGTTCGGGAGCAGACTTTCAGTCCTGAGAGGCCCGAGGTAGCCTTGCAGACCTTCGCGGGCCCGACGTCTCCCTTTTATCCTTACATTAGACTGTCATCTCATTATATTCGATATAAACAGATTTATATTTCTTTCAGACTTTGTATTTAGTATCTCTTAGATGTTCGTGAGTATGTGACCCCAGTTCTTGGGTAGAGATTATGTTGGAATTCAATATTTTGTTTAGCTATTTAAATTTAAGACTTCCGCTTATTAATGTTGACTTTTTATTGTTTAAATATTATTGTCGAAGGATTGTTAAAAGGCTTTTTTATTTAAGGAAAAGTAACTAAATTTGGCTTGTCTAGTTTCTACGAATAGGCACCATCACGACTCCCGATGGTAGAAAATCCGGATCGTGACAATATCTTCCATAAATTAGTGTTTCCATCCATATGCATTTAACAAACAAACTTTAAAATGATCTTTATTTACATAGTGGTTAATTTTGAAGAAAAATGCACCTATGACGTTACGGAGAAACTTAAATCACTTAAATGGATTTTGTAAGGGTACAAGGATGATTTGTCCAAGTTTTGACAATAAACATTTATTCTTATAATGCAACTTTCATCTCTAGAAAATGAAAGACATCCTTTTAAATTTTTCGAAAGTAGTTTTTAATACGCTTGTGTTTTACAATGACAATAAGCTAATTATATGGCTAAAATGCATGGACAACTATATGTTTTACTTTTAAGAGGGAGAAGCCAAAACTATAGAAAGAAATATACACCAAATTAAAAACGTCATATGTAAAGATGTACATATGATACTACCATATTGCATTTTTATACACTATAAATAAGATACTTTCTAATTTAAGTAAATTGATAATCTTTGTAGGTTAAGGCGATATCATTTTGAATTCAAGTATTCTGTGAACGTAATACCATTAATTTCCAGATTTAAATGATGGTTGTATTTTTATCACATCAATTACTTTACAATGATCATTTTCTTTTGTTAATAAATTTAGTTAGTTGTTATTTTACATAGGAGTTCTAACTAAAGATTTACGTGCAACGCACGTACACTAGTACTATATTAAAAACATGAAGGCCCTTAGCTAAATGTCGTTCGCCTTTTTTACCCTTTAAAAATTAATTTCATATTAGACAAAATAATCATTTAATTATTTCTCTTATTTTAGAATTTTAGATGAACAAAAATTTCCCCTACTAAATCTTCCCTTATATGATAGATTTACGAACTATATTAGGAATTTAAAATAATCCTCTTTGTACTATATTAGGAATTTAAAATCTCTCAAAGTAGCTATAGTTTGGTAATAAGCACTTTGAATAAATCTTATGATGAATAGATCTATGTTAGTACTTAGTAAGGTTTTGCGAAGGCGGTTATGCCGAATATTCTATCCCGTGGTGTGGTAGCTACGATTTTGAAGGACATCACTCAAGGATTAGTAAAGAAGTTAATATATAATATACGCATACTACACATTTGTATATAATTTTTATTTTATTTTATTCTTTTTGTATTATATATTTGTTTGTAATTCACATAGGTTGAGGACATGGTAGCTAAATATATGTGCAATTGATTACCTTCTTATTTTCTCAAAGATTTGGTTGATTTATGCCATAATTTCTCTTGCACCGTCTTGCTGGTTTTTCACTATCTTGCTACATCAAGGCCTTGGCTATCTATATATTACATATTTATTTTATAAATTTATCATCCAGAGATATATTAAGTTATTAACCATCATTATACCAATTCACTATGCAACTTGTGCTAAACTGGCGATGGATTATACCTAACAATATCTAATACAAATATAAAAAATAGCACCATGTAAAATAATAAAAATAAATTAAAGGATATAATTTAAAAAGCATAAATGAGAGAAATTGTAGAAAAGAAAAGGAACATAAATATAGGAGGAAAAACTAGTTAAAGATTCTTAGATGAAGGTGAAAATGTTTAGAGTCAAAATGTCCACCTTTAATTTGTTTCATTAAACAAATATTTTATTTATTTAAGGGTATAAAAGTCAATTAATATTTTGGAGATATTTTTATCGTTCAATATTTAGCACATGGCCACATTTTTAATATACCTTAAAACTTCTTATGCAACTTATCGAAAAGAGTTGCCAAAAAATTATCAATTAGCTCGAATAATAAACATGAGGATACGCGAATAAACACATCAATATGAAATTAGAGAAATTATTGATCTTTCACGTATAAATATACTTCTAGCAGCATTAGCCTGATTTAATGCTAGTAGTTATTAGACGAACAATGAATGAGATCTTAAAAACTATTCTGCACGTTAGGAATGGTTTCTTATTTATTTCATCCCTGTTATATGTACATTTTCTCTAAGAAACAATGTAAGAAAGTATCACATAGATAATATTCAACTAATAAAGTTGCTCAGAAGCATGTCGGAAAGGAATTACAAATTTCTGAAAAAAATAAAATCCGGCAATAGCATAGAACTAAATTGCAGATAAAAGAATTTTTGTTGAACACGAGTATATCTTGAATATACCAATAGTTTAGAAAAATATTTATACTATTAGGTCATCCAACAAAAATCTTCAAATAATCATTCATAAAAAAGGTGAGATCTATAATCTGCTATAAAACTTAAAGATGAATATTACACTTATAATATAAGTTAAAACTCTTGCAGTAGTATTTTTCGGATTGCGTTTTGCATAATGATTATTCAGCTTGTGAGTTCTTCTTAATCTTTAAAATCTTTATACTTAGAGATCTAGGACAACTTTTTCTATGTGAGTAGAATTTAGGTTGAATAATTTTCAGTTTCGTTTCTTTTCCTAAGTACAAATTAACAATCACTTAATGAAATGTATTGGAGTTATGATTTTACATGAAGTGTCGTTAGAGTGACATGCCTGAATGTACTAACATACAATCTATGGATGTAAAAATTATCAAAAACTAAGAGTGGTGCATAACTGCATATCCCTAGCATTAAAGTAGTACTAACTAAAGTTGTACGCAAGTAATTAAGAAAAATACTAATGCATTTTTCTTTCAAAGCAATGAAACAAGGAGTACACATAAAGCATGTGACGACCTGGCCCGTCGTCAAGTGAGTTACCGCCCCGTTTTTCCCATTTTCTGTTTCCTTATGTTTCATTATAAGAGTCTTGGGTGAATGAGTCGATTTGGATTGGTTTTAGAAGGAAATGAGACACTTAGTCTCTTTAAGGAAGGTTTGGTTTGGAAAAGTCAACCGGATATTGACTTATGAGTTAGAGGGCTCGGATGTAATTTTCGGTGATTCGGTTAGCTTCGGGGGATGATTTGTGACTTAGGAGCGTGATCGGAATTGATTTTGAATGTCACGACCCAAAATCCACTAAGGGTCGTGGTGGCGCCGGACACCGCTGTCAGGCAAGCCAACTTAATTAATCGATTAACTTCTCTTTTTTAATACCTTTGAAATCTACGACTTTTCCTTCCATTTTTTCATAAATAAAAAGATCACCACTTAAATTCAAATTAAATAATAAACGATTAGTCCAAATCTTTCGAAGATCATCCCATAACCCGGTGTCACAAGTGCATGAACATATACTAATAAGGAAAAATAAAATACAACATCCGTCCGAAATAGAATGGACAAGAAATAAATACAATATGCTGAAAGGGACTATACTAGTTGCGGGTAGCCTCGAATAATGCAACTCACCTAGTCCCAAAATCATCCGCGCTGCTACGCCCAGTAGGCTGCTAGAGATACATATACCTGTGCAACAAAAATGCACAGAAGTGTAGTATGAGTACGTAAACAACGTGTACTCAATGAGTATCCCGCCTAATCTCGAAGAAGTAGAGACGAGATGGTCAACTTTGACAACTACTAGAGGTCAATTAACAATATTCTAGAAATGTGAGGAAAATCATGGATTTATATAGTAGTTCTAATTCACGAAGCTGAAAAATATGTAAACACCTTCAACAAATAATCAAGGGCTTTCAAAGTTTATTCTTTATTATCTTATCAATTTATATCAAGCCACGAAGGGCAAATTTCACGTTTAAAAATCCTCAAGCGACAAATAACATGCGCAAATTACACCGAGGCGACGGCCCGATCCAACAGAAATGTAAACTATGTACTGCCGAGGGTCGAACGGCCCGAACCATAGATGCATCTATTTAATCTGCCGAGGCGTTCGACCCGTTCCATAAATAAACACATACCCTGCTCGCGAATCATGCATACGACGCAGGTACGTATAGGGATACATGATCAATCAGTCAATTAAGAACTTATCGTGGAATATTTATCCAATTAAAACCAATTCTCCTCTAACAAATTTTTAAGAAATGAAGTTTAATCCTTTTAGAAATTCACTTACTAATTCAATGTGATTTAAGCAATTCAAGCTATCAATGGGTTCATAAATAATCCAAGTATAACATGCTTTTGGGCCCTAACTACCCGGATAATAGCGTAATAGTAGCTACGCACGGACTCTCGTCACCTCGTACGTACGTAGCCCCTGCAAATAGGAGCATATAATCAATTATTTTACCTATAGGGACAATTCCCTCTTACAAGGTTAGAAACGAGACTCACCTTGCTCCGAAGATCCATAACCGGCATTCCACGCCCCTCCGAAGACTCTAATTGATGCACCACGCTCCAAAACTAGCCAACGGTTACGCAAATCCATTAATATATGCTCAAATATTCATTACAATCAAATTTATAGCAATTCCTAACTTCGATCGAAAAGTTGACCAAAATGCCCTCGGGCCCACGTGCCCGGAAATCCAAAATTTTTCGAAGATAAAGATTACCCATGACCTTAGGAACTCAAATATATAATTTTCTCTAAATTTCATACCCAAAATAGTGGCTAAATTCCAAAAATATAATTTCTAGGTCTTCCTACCAAAATTCCAAATTTTCTACACAATTCATGCTTAAATCCATACATAATTGATGTATTTAACTCATAATAGAGGGGGATAACTTACCTTATCATTGATGATGAAAACCCTCTCTTAAAGCTCCTCAAAAATTGTTCAAGCCATGAAAAATATGAGAGAAATGGCCAAATATCCGATTTTAAAACAACCATTCTGCCCCAGCTATTTTCGCACCTGCGGCCCGTTGACCGCTTCTGCGGTTCCGGGTGCGGCTTCTCTACTGCATCTTGATAAGTGTGATTTCTAACAAGTTTTATGCCCATACTTGCCTATGATTTATGTACGAATTGCCATAAAATAGACCCAGAATGCTTACAAGTGCGCTTTATTGCAGGTTTGAGCGACAAGATGGCAAAAGTCAAAAATCGGCTCGAAAAGGAGTGAAACCTGCTCAAGTGTCAAAGATTAGTGAAGAGAGGACATGCAGAACTTGGTGCGGACCGCACCATCATGCTATGCGGCCGCACCAATGAGGTTCAAAAAGTGGTCAAGCCAATATAAAGCAGCACGGCCGCGCTGAGAGCCCATGTGGTCCGCGCCCAGCTCATGCGGCCGCATTACACGTTCCCGCGGGCCGCACCACAAAGGTTTAGAGACCACTTCAAATTGATCATGCGGTCGCGCTACATGCTCATGCGGTCCGCGCCAGTCGCCATGCGGCCGCACTATTTCATTGTGCGGTCCGCATCTCTAAGGTTCAGAAAGCAAGATTTAGAAGTTGAGCAACCCAGTGCGGCCGCGTATCAAGTTTGCGCGGTCCGCGCCAGCCCCGCAGGGGTATTTTTGTCCAGTTTTTCTAGCCTAGTATAAATTGAATATTTTACTAATTTTAGGTTAAGTTTTGGATCAGATATAGCTGCTGCACTCGTGAGACTCAAGTTTAAGCCTATTTTGGGCAATTTCATCTTGTTTTATCGTGGATTCTTGTAGATTATCATTCTAGTTAATTAATATGTTGATTTCATCTACTATTTCTTCAGTTTCTTTTCCTCTCATGTCTAGCTAAACCTATTAGCTAGGGTTGTGGCTCAACCCTAGTGTGGGTAACTAATGAGTGTGATTGTTTAATGCTTCAATGATTTTGGGTGTTTGCTATTTGGGTTAATTTTATGGTTTAATTAGGATTTGGTGGTTGCAAACACTGAGTCTATCTTAGTGGATCTTGACTCTTCTTGAGAAAGAGTGTCTATGACTCTAAAATTGACCCAACAAGGAATTGAGATGGACCTATGGGAATGATAGTCGTTAAACCTCGAGAGAGTAACTACCCAACTTGAACCCTAAGTTGCTTGGCATATTGGCCTACCCAATTGGTCTCGAGAGAGTCAATTGGGAAAAATCATTCTCTCTACCGAGAGGTGTGAGACTGAGTGCAATCGTGCAACGGTTATAGCATAAGCCCCATAATCATCATTCTTGTATTAGGAATCTCTACCCGTTAGTTGACCACCTAGGTAAATGCCACGACCCTAGTGCTTTTCCCTATCTTGCATACAACCTAGAATCAATATTTTAGCATAACTTAGTTTTAACTAGTAGTTGTTAAATTGTAGTTGATAATTATAAAAACCCAAAAATGGTAGAAGTACAATTAGGAGCCAAAACGCATCTCTAGACTAAGCAATTACTCAACTCCCTTTTCTAGCTCCCTGTGGAAATTGACCCCGATACCACTATTGGGTAAAATGTATTAGCGCCCACTCTTCCTAAGGTTGAGTCCGCTGCGATCACTTTTTGGCGCCGTTGCCGGGGAGCTTACGGTGTTGACTATTTGCGTAGCTAGTTTTGTGTTTTGCTTCTCTTTCCTTCTTTTTACTAATGTTATTTGTGTCGATCCATCAGGTACACATGGCTCTAAACGGAAATGTCCCTCTTGACAACGTGGTCACGGGGGAGGAGGTTGATGATGTTGAGCAAGATGAGCTCCAGGTACCACAAATACCACGGAGAGGTAGAAATGCTAATGCAAATCCAAATGATCAAATCCTAGACCCTCCTCCGCCTCCACCAAGATTAGCTCCAAGGGTCCTTCCGAACCAGGGTTATGCAAGTGCCATAGTTCCTCCCCGAATCCGGGCGGGGAATTTTCAAATCACCAATGTTATGTTGACACTTCTCGAGCAAAGAGGGTATTTTACGGGTGCCTCCAACCAAAATACATACAAGCACTTGAAGGGGTTCGTAGATACTTGCTGGGGGAGTAAACAAACCAATGTGTCCGAGGATGCTTTGAGATTGAGGCTTTTCCCGTTCTCTCTTCGGGGGAAAGCATTGGATTGGTTAGAAAGGCTTCCAAATCATTCCATTACAACGTGGGATGAATTGGCGGACAAGTTCATTGCCAAGTTCTTTTCTCCAAGTCACATGGCGGCACTCCGTGATGAGATTTTAGCTTTCAAACAAGAGCCAACGGAACCTTTGCATGAAATATGGGAGAGATTTAGAACTATGGTCAAAGAGTGTCCAAATAATGATATGAATGATGTGATGATTCAACAAACGTTCTATAGGGGCATCAACACAACAAACCAATGTATTGTGAACCAATTGGCGGGTGGAAATTTTATGAAGCTCCCGTACAATGAAGCTTGTGATGTGTTAGATGAAATGGCCGATACTTCTTCGGCGTGGCAAAGCCGGGCAAACGTTCCTCAAGGTGATCCTAATGTCATACATTTGCATAAGGAGTTGCACAACCACGACCAATCCATTGCCGAACTCACAACAACAATGAACCAATTGGCGAAGGCACAATTGCAACAAGTTCAAATCCCGCACCAAGTCAATGCCATGGAAGGAGTGAATATGATGAAAAGAAGGCAAAGAGGGCAACAACCTCAAGGAAATTGTGACAACTATGATGATGGTAGTGGTTATTCAAACGAGTGCTATGATGAGCAAAGTGAGGATTGTCAATATGTTAACAACTACCAAGGAAATAGAGGAAATCAAGGCAATCAACAATGGCGATCTCAAGGGAATTGGAGTAATCAACAAGGAGGTGGAAATTGGAATAACAATAATCAACAACAAGGCGGTGGAAATTGGAATGGGAATAACCAAAACAACAATTGGGGGAATCAAGGTAACAATGGTGGAAATTGGAATGGAAACAACAACAACAATTGGAATAATAACAATGGTCAAGGGGGGTGGAACAACAATGGTGGTCAAGGTAATCGGGGGCAAGGCTTTCAAAGGCCTCCGATGTTTCAACAACCGAACCACCTGCCACCGTTTCAATCTCAAGGGTCTAGTTCTTCGGGCAATGAATTTGGGAGAATTGAGGTTATGTTTGAACAAATGATGAAGAAGAACCAAGACTCCGATGCGCAATTGGCTTCACACAACACTTCCATCCGTAACTTGGAGGTGCAACTTGGTCAAATTTCACAATCCTTAAATACTCGCCCAAAGGGTGCTCTACCAAGTGACACGGTAGTGAACCCTAAGGGTGGGCACAACAACCATGTGATGGCGGTGATCACGCGAAGTGGACGAGGCGGTGATGTGCATGCCTCAAGAGAGAATCGAGACATGGTGGATGAAGATGAGTTGCATAATGATGATATGCCTACGGGGGTTGATGATGTAGTGGAACCAAGTGCAAGAAATGAAGTGCGAATTGACATTCATGAGGTTGAGGAGGAGACACAAGAGAACGTGAACCCGTCTAGGGAACATGTGATAGATATGCCCGAGCCGGAGGTGCCAAAAGCCAAGGCACCCTTGCCTAGGCCTCCTCCGCCCTACCCTCAACGTTTGGCCAAGCAAAAAGGTGATAACCAATTTAAGAAATTCATTGAGATGATGAAGAGTTTGACTATCAATGTGCCTTTGGTGGAGGCACTCGAGCAAATGCCGGGGTATGCGAAATTCATGAAGGATTTGGTCACAAAGAAGAGATCAATGGAGTGTGAGACAATCAAGATGACCCATCAAGTGAGCGTAATTGTACACTCCATGGATCCTAAACTTGAGGACCCCGGTGCATTCACTATCCCATGCACTATTGGAAGCGTTGACTTTGCAAAAGCCCTTTGTGACTTGGGGGCAAGTATCAACTTAATGCCATATTCAGTGTTCAAAACTTTGGGAATCGGGCAACCTCGCCCGACTTTAATGAGGCTCCAAATGGCGGATAGGTCAATGAAGCGGCCTTTGGGTATAATTGACGATGTCCTTGTTCGAGTTGATAAGTTCATCTTGGCGGCTGACTTCGTGATACTAGATTGTGAGGTGGACTTTGAAGTCCCAATTATTCTCGAAAGACCTTTCCTAGCAACGGGGAAGGCTTTGGTTGATGTCGAGGCGGGAGAGTTGAACTTCCGAGTTGGTGATGAAAAGGTGGTGTTCCATGTGTGCAAATCGGTGAGGCAACCAAATAGTACCGAGGTGTGTTCGTTTGTTGACATTGTCACGGCGGTGATAGTGGATGACACAAGCG
>MU732210.1:0-26321 GCA_026770625.1 Nicotiana glauca
GAATTGTTATTAAAATACTTTTTAATAACATGATGGTCAAATCTTTTATAGCACATAAATTTAGTTCGGGTTATCTACATGCTTAGTCCTAAATTAATTTACATCACTTGGAATAAATAATTTAAAATTATGCAACAAACAAGCATGTGACATAAAAATAAAATTCAACATTCTTCTAACATGTTTAATTTATATATCAAATATATCACATAAAAAAATCATGCCAGAATATTATTATTTATTAACATCTTATGAACTAATAAGAATTGAATTACAGTAGATACAATAATGTATTATAGATTACCATTGTATCTAATACAAAATTTCAAATTCAAATTACGAAGTATGTCTCACTAGTATAACTTATATTAATGCATATTTTGATATACACAATAAAATAATATCAATCCATATGCATTCACATATTTTGACTATTGTACAAGACACATATATTATGGTTTGAACTCTTCAAATATAATCTTAAAACATTTCCTAAATAAATTTTAGACACAAGAAATCACGGCTTTTATGCCACTGAAGGATTGTGTATTGGTGTTCATAAGCATTGGAAGACAATAACAATCTTAGGCTGGTCTTTTTGTTTTTAAAGTTTATTTACATGTCAAAAGTTGGATCTAAGACGTACCTGGTGAAGACAGTCTCATTTCAAAAAAATTCGAAATTGAGAAGATTGTATGTGTATCCACACCGAGACCAATTGCTATCAACTCTTTAATCAATGAAATCCGCGAACAATTTGAATGAAGTTTTCCCCCAAAACTTCAACTCAAAATAAAAAGAACAATAGAACAATTTTCTTGTCAACAGTATTTTCTCTCTTGGCTTTATATTGTGCTCTCACTTTCACAAAGTAATTTCTTTTTCAAGATTACGATAAATTTTCTTCATCACCCTTTATATAGCCTCACTTATAACCCTTTTTCCTATTTGATTGAGGTAATTATTTACTTGGGGTAAATATTTATTCCAAAAATAAACCTTACTCGATTTTTTATGGAAAATTAGAATCCCATCTGAATGGGAAGCGTCCTTGTGCACTTTCACGTGAATGCTGGTAGTGTCCGATTCCAAATTGGCCTTTAGGTACTAGCTAATATTTTATATTAAAACTGCCAATCTCATTTTTATGGGTTTGAAATCAACTTTTACGTCAATCCATTTCTCAATTGGATTGATCAAACTAATTCACTAATATTCTACTTATTTATTCACAATATTAGTTATATCATTTGTGATAACAAATAATATAATAATAATAATTTATTTGGACTAAAATTTTATTTATTTATTTGAGTAATTAAATTTTGTAATTCAATTATCAAATAACAAAGTACTTAATCATTTAGCAAAGATGAGAAAACTCGTTGGTGTGTGATCTCATATGTTCAATACTAAGCCGGTAGTAAATTAATCATATCAATATACTAATTACGGGTGGCGTCTAGCAGCACTCCTTAACGACCGGATAATACGAAGTATACAATTTACACTCAACAATTAGTCGAAGAATAATGGAGCAATTCCTTCTGTCCTTATTGCTCTGAGTTACCCTAGGGTATGGTTTAGCTGTCAAATCAAAATAGACGACTAGCTATGTGTTCATGTCGAATATAATCGACAATTGAATTACCTAAGAGACTCTTTTCTTCTTTCATTCAATTGTCCGGGCCAATGTCTTAATTTGATCGTTTATAATTCATGACAACATGGAGCTTAAACTCATTATCAAGAGTTGACAGATTCCATCTTGATCAATCAATAATTCTACATGCATTTAATCATGCCTAATATCCTTTCTACTATCGCCCTAGGTCCATAAGTATCTAGTATCAAAACACAATAAATAACTTATCAATTACTATCACAATCTCAGGTTAAAGGGAAGTCTTACATTACATCTTCAAGATAATATCATATTGACAGTTTAGGATAATTCTTATTATTAGGAATTATCAAGTGAGTCGGTTCAATGATCATATATCTATATGTACCATCGATATATGTGATTTAGTTAATGGGATCAACTAAACTTTATCTTATAAGGACGATCACATAGATATTGATCTAACCGGATTACCAATGTCCAAATTAATAATCCTACGATAAAAAAAATATTTAGATTAAATAGTAAGAGACTTTACTCTCATTATCATGATATCCATCACGATGACAAGTCTCATAATTTAATCCAGGACCTTATTAAATTAATCAAGTAATTAATAATATTAAATGCCATATATTTTATATCAAATAACATTCACAAAAATATGTTCAAATCATCAAATATGAGATTGAATCTAGGGCATATCTACTAATATATCCCTATCACCTGCAATATCTGATGTTGCAGCACGTTGAGGCCTTTACTGCGTTACTTTTCTTGAAATTGCGCTTAAAACTTTAAACAAGAGGCTATTCAACTAAATTAATTGAAGGGTAGTTGCAATTTTGTGAACTTAAAATCAATTGTACTTGTTGTTTACATGTTATCATTTTGATCTTTATATATTGAATAGCTACTTATAAATGGCTGCATTTCTAAAAGTGAAGCTACATTTGTTGCTCGAGTTATTCAATAGGGGAAAAATAAATCTGCAATCTCTAGAAAACAATTTAATCCCAGATAACAAACACTTAAAAAATCCACATTCAGCTGAATCAGGACTGTTTCAATGGCAGACACATCAATCTTATGTCCTGTATAAGACGGTCCAAATTAATGTACGACGACCCGCCTTCATTGATAGTTCTTATCGCCATACTTTCCATCTGCTCTGTTCTTTGCAAGAATTCACCTCTTCTCTGCTCCATCAGATCTCTAATTGATTTTCCAATAATGTCTCTGTCACATATATCTTTTATGTCCAATCCCATCTTCCAAACCTCATCAATGAATCGACTATTCACTTGCTGATCAGCAAATCTTGGCTAGCAAATTATAGGTACTCCTTCAACTATACTCTCCAATGTGGAATTCCAGCCAGAGTGAGTCAAGAAACCCCCAATAGCCCTATGGGCCAAGACTTTTTCTTGTGGAACCCAATCAGCCATATAGCCCCTTGCCTTAGTACCCTGCTCTAGTTCCACAGGAATCTCATACTTTCCCTCTTGTCCAATTATCAGGTCTGCCCTCATTACCCATAAGAAGTTTTGATAACTATTCACTAGACCATACCAAAACTCTAACAGCTCCTCCCTTGCCACCCCCGCAATGCTTCCGAAACTGACATATAAAACAAATTTTGGTGGCTGCGTGTCGAGCCAATTGATGCAACTTTCATCTTCTTGCCACAAACTATTTGAAAAGGTACATTTTGTTGCAAGTCTAGCCTTTAGATAGGCATGAACTGGTCCAATTGTGTAAACATTTCGACAAACTGTGCGAATTTGAGCAAGTATGGGGCCTTCAAGGTCTTCAAATGTGTTGGGTATGAGTCCCCGAGCTCGAGGGGTTTGTCGCGTCTCAGTCGATAATAGCCTGAAATCCGCGCTAGTTAAGTCACTCACCCGGCAAAAACTTGGAAGATCTCGACCTCTCAGAAAATCTTCCATGCCTTTTACCTTTGTCAATGTGATGTCCATTCTGTTTCCAGTAAATAATTGAACCTCTATAAACTGAAATTGACTGTTAAATAGACCATCAATTCATTTGAATGTCAAATACATCTAAAAATCTATAACAAGTACAGATTAACAGTAGTAAATTTGACTTTCCTTTTTATTCCATGAGTGACGGGGGAAAAAATAAGAAAGGAGACTAAGAATTGAATTCACGCCTTTAACTTCTACTTCAAATATTCGTTTTTTTGTTTTTTTGAAATCTCAACAAGTAAACCACCACTTATTAGTTCCACTAAACTGTCCGTAGCACGAATTAAAGTAACAATCATGTTTTTCCCTTTCCAATTTACCTTTGAGGGGAAGTTCGCCAGCTTGAAGTAGCTCAGGGGTTGAAAAGTAGGACCAGAAGACACAGGCACTGATGGTGTGGAAATAGATGATAGGCAAGTTGATTTCCTCGGCTACATCAGCCACCATGCTTAAGATTTCATCGGCAATGACACATGTCACAGGTGACTCCGCTAGAAACTCTCTTAAAAATGGTTTCCAATTGTGTTTAACGAATCGTATAACTTTCCTACACCATCACGAGTATTCATCTCATCTAAAGAAATCCCACCGGGAAGTGTTTGTAAATGGAATTCGCTACCAAATCGGGACAGAACACCCGTGTGGTTAAGGAGGCGGTCATGGGTCTCAACTGTAACAAGAAAGGAGATGTGAAAATTGGAAAGTGCAAGAAGCTGGGCAAGCTTAAGCATGGAGTTGACATGGCCCTGTGCAGGGAAAGGGAAGATGGCCACATGGGGTACGGAAGCCGATGGATCCATTGACAACATAAGATATTCTAATTTCCACAGAGACTAAGCTAGTGAAGTACTGGCAACTTTTGTTTTTATGGTCCACAAAGGCTAAGCTAGTCATTACAATGATTTATATGGTCCTGAATATTCATCGATCACACATAGGCCAAAATAGGACCGTGCATAAAATGTAAATATCAAATTATTGTACCGAGATCGTTCAGGTTGACTAGAGGCTTTCTCGACGTGAAAACAGTTCTCGAAAGAGCATCCCTGGGTACGAGGCTCTTCAAGGAGAGGCTGTTGAGCCACGACGAGAACGGCCACCTCGGCATATGTAGTCAGATAGGAAGATGAATGAATAGTTTACTGAGGCACCGATTTGGAAGCTTTTGCCATTATAATCTGGAAAATATGAAAATTTTACGGAAAAATATGATGATTTGAAGAAAGAATATGAAGATTTGAAGATGGGATGAAGGTGTGAAGGTCTGGGTTAAAGATCCAAAGAGAATTCATGAGGATTGAAGATGAAGATATGAAGGTTTAAGGAGAAATGTATGATGATTTGGAGGATTTAAAAGAAATTAAAGAATTCAAGGGTAAGTTCTGGAATCGAAAAGTGAAAGAACAACGCGACTGATGGGACGTTTCATTGACCCCTCATATCGTTTGTAATGTATGAATGAAGGAATCGGGGTTCATCTATCGCTTCTGGTCGTTCCGGTAAACCTATTATCCGGAAAATAAGGGGACTATTGATGTACGGGTAAAATCGGGGGTAATGCCTGCCCTAATTTTCTGATAAGAAAACGGAGAGAGAACACGGATGCACGAGACCCTTCGTATCGAGATCCAAGAAGGGTGAACGATGTACCCGTCATGGGGTATGCTAAAGTGACGCGCCCTGGGCCCAAAATGAGTTCTAAGACATTGGGAGACACTATGAACAATTACGCATGTCGTGATACTCACACTTAACCGGATATCACTGTACGGATATCGCTCGATGTCGATTATGGACCAATAATTACTGGGAACTGAAGATTTTTACCTTTTTGACTTATATTGAGGTTAAAACTCCCTATTATATAAAGGGAAAGTTTTTCTTTTGAAACACACATTATACTACACAAATCAAAGCAATACAAGATTATTTTTCGTCTTTCAGTTATCATAAAAGCTCTCACTTGTTTTGTCCTTCATTCACGACCGGACTTGAATCGAGTGTCCAACCGAGGACAAGGACTAGTTAGTATGAATTCAGGCTTGGTCACAATATTTCAATTGGTTTGAACGTTTATTTCATTTTTAACTCATTTAATTGATATTCTTAATTATTCTGTTGGATCAAACCACATATCCTTAAAACCACATACAAGTTTAATTGTTATCTAATTTTGGGCTAAACAATTCTTGTTGTGCTACTTAGTTAATGAAATAACATCCCTTTTAACCCAAAAGAAGGGCACACTTTAGTGATGAGCATTATTAGTCACACATACGTCCTCACAAAAGTGTTGTTCTCTGTGTCTGCACAACAGTATTGTTTACTATAAAAATTGAATAATAATTAAACTTATAATGTAGTTTTAAGGATACGTAATTTTACCCAATACTAATTGATAAATGTAAATATTAACTATGGGAATTGACAATAAAATAAAGCAAATTGTTGCTACAATGCAATTAAACTCTCAAGCCCGGATTCCCTCAAACAGGCTAATGCAAGAATTGCAAAAGACATAACAAGCTGATGAACAAGAATATAAGATAGAAAGTGTTGTATTGCTTTGGTATGCCTGAATGTAAGATGGTTACAAAATGATTAGGTCCCTCTATATATAGCAAAGGAATTCTATTCATATTATAATTTTAATTACGGAAGCAAATCACATGATTAACTAAATAACTGCCCTTGATTTGATCTTTTTCAAGATCTACGCCATGATCCTCGGCTAGTCACGGATATCTTGCTTTTCTGTTATTGTGCTTTGCTCGATATCCGTCTCATTTGGTCTCAATCACCACCGGCCTCGATCTTTAATAGGTATCTCGGCCCTCAAACTTGGTGTCTTATCCTCGTACCTCGGTCTGGTCTGTCACGAGGTAGACCCTCGATGCAATTCCCTGGTCACGATCAAATACGGCAATCGGGTTGGCCCGATTTTAACTATATATAGATAGTCCCCTCATTTCTTGGAATGTAATGAGAAGAAATGAATTGAACGTTTGATTTTGTACCTCCATCTGTCATGATATCAATCCAGTGATGTAAGCGACGAAAATGATCGAAACATCACGTCGGTACAGTTCCCATGATCATTAATGAGCATCAGTTGGCGGTCGGCCACCAGTGCCTTTGAAACATCGACGTGAATCCCTTAAATAGGTCTTCTTATCAATCCCTCAAAATTTACTTTGAATTTTTCTTGTACTGATCCTCAAAATCCCTTTGAGTTTTTCAAGTTTATCTCCAAATCTTCAAAGCTCTTCTCATCGTTTAAGCCTTTTCGTTCTACACAATCTCTGGGATCCGTTACCAACCTTCCCTAAAAAAAACCAAAACTCATTCTCTTCTTCCTTCTTCCAACTTGCAGAGATGGCCAAAACGTTTAAAACTGTCCCACAAAAGGAGGGTGCCTCTTCATCGCGGTCGGCCGGTGATAAAACACCATTGGAACCGCGCACTAAGGAGTGTGTTCCCGAGGTAGCATGTGATCTTTCTTCCGACTTCAAAGTCGAGAATTTTTGTCATTCCCTGGCAGGTAGTAGTGATTTTGACTCTCGAGGAACATATCACTACCTACATGAAAGGATTTCTAAGTGTTTACACCTACCCTTTCATGATGGGCCATGTCGATCCCATCATTATCGACTTTTGCCGCCAATACCAAATAACCCTAGGCCAAATCTACCCTTCCTTTTGAAAATTTGCCACTCTATTCTAATTTTTCACAGCAAAAAAAGAAGGGACACCATTAACCCTCGACCACCTCATCAGACTGTATAGACCCCATCTTTTTTGAGGTAGGTTGATAAAGCTTCAGTGTCGGGCCACCAAGGTATTGTTCTCGAGCATATACGAGGACAATGATCGAGGGTGGATGGGTTGGCGCATTTGAGTGAAAACTTCTGACCTAATTCTGACCGAGAAGATGTCATTTCCTGAGAAATGGAATATGGAGCGTAAGATCGATCATTCCTTTAGCTTTTATTTACTATTTTATTTCCTTTACTTCTCCGCATATACATTATTTTCTGTGATGTAGCGATCGCTTGGATGCCTGGTGCGATTTCGAACCTCAAGAGTTGGGTTTGGACCCTAGCTTTGACCTCCTCATATGTTGAGCGCTCATGGCGTGATTTAGCAAGGGGCCGATGGGTGGCCAAAAATCACGGTAAGCCTTTTCTTTACGTATTTGATGGCCTTAAAATGTTTCCCTCTTACACTTAATTTCCTTTTATATAGGCCTCGGGAAAGATGCCGTCATGAGACCCCCACCCGAGGAGGAGGAGGTTCCACCCACGATCCCGAAGCCGTCGAAGGAAAAGAAAAGAAAAAGGGTCTCTCCCTCCGATACTCCAATGCCCAAGAAGAGCAAGTCTTGTAGGTAAATAAAAGACACCGCCGCCCTGGCTGCTGATGTAGCTTAGCGACTAAGGGAGGAAGAAAAGGAAGATGAAGATGCTGGCGTCGAGATAGTAGCTCGAACGAAGAGGAGCGTCGAGGCCCCAAAAGCCACTGAGCCAATGATGATCAAAGAGGTTCAGCCTCAGATCGAGGAGATCTTGGAAAATGGCCCAAGCAAAGTCCCCGAGTAGTCGGAGGCTGAAGATGCCTCCCGCCATGATGAGCAATCGGCAGATGTGCCTGAAGGGGCTAGTTCCGAGGCCCTTCAAAATGAAGAGAAATCCCCAAGTGACTTTATTGGGGCAATAGATATTGGAGATTCGCCATCCCTCCCCACATTTTCCGAGGGGAAAATTCAGGAAGCCCAGGCCATGGAGACCCCCGACGTGGGAACATCCAATGAAGGGGAGGACCTTTTGCATGGTTTCCTCATGGGAGTCGAAGATGCTACCGACCTAGGTGATGCATCGACTCTCTTCGATGAGTCTCAACAACTCTTTAGTTGGGTAAGACTCATTTCCCTTCGTCAATATTACGCTTGCATTTATTTCTTCTTTCCTAATTTTCTTTCTTTCTTCATAGGCCTTGAAACTTCATTGGGAAGCATTTTCTAAATTTCGGGAAGAGCTGAGCCGGTGCGAGGCAGATCTTAGAAGGCTCAGGGAGGAGAGAAATACCCTCAAACTTCTCAATGGGCAAAAAGAAGAGGAGATGAAGGACCTCCAAGCCGAATTGGCCACAACACATAAAAAACAGACCGTCCTGATTGAGCAGATAATGAAAAAAAAATTAGAAGCTCGATGTATCAATTCGAGAAAGACAGCTAATACTTTGATCTTGTAGGTTCATCAGAAGGCCAAGAAGATCGAGCAGCTTAGTGAGGAGGCCAACATGATGAAGGCTGAGACTTTGGGTTGGAAGCAAAACATGGACCGCATTGCCTCAGAGAAAAATACTACTCGAGCCCAACTGTCACCGGCCAAACATCAACTCCAAAGCATGAAGGAGGAAAGCTTAGCCCGAGCCAAGAAAATTAAGGAGCTCAAGGCTCGGTTGGCTGCCGAATTTGTAAAGGCCGCTTCTAAGACAGAAAAAGTAAAGGCTGATGTAGAGGCAATTGTAGCTGTGTACCGAGCTGATGCCAAAGATGCTCAAGCTCAATCAAAGGAAGCTACTGATAAGGCTCAGCCTCGATCGTACTGGGTTGCCGAGTATGCCAAGTACCAGTCTTGAAGAGAGACTTTTAAGGAGATTCATGCTCGTGGTTTCAACAGTGCTGTCGATATTGAGAACATGAAAGTACTCGAGGTTGAAGCCAAAGTGTTTCTCTCTTCTGATGATGATGATTCTAAGAGCGCAAGTGGATCCAAGAGTGGAGAGGATTTTGATGACGAAGACGTAGCTCCCGAAGAAAATTAGGCACTTAGTATTTTTCCTTTTTATTGAATTTTTTGTGTAGGATCCTGACCGATCCATGTAAATATTTTCATTTATATAAGATGCTTTCCTTCTTATCTCAACTTTTTCGTTGTAAAAATTCGGATTTGCTTTTCGCCTTATGAAAATTTTGATACACTTTATACCTTGCGAGAATTTTGACTCACTTCGTGCCTTGTGAAACTTTTGTTTTTGAATTCGAAACTTAGGCAACTTGATCGAAGTCAGGCTAATTTAATCTCAATAGTCGAGTGAGTATGTTCTCGAACTTGAAGTAGAAAAACCCTTAGGTTTTTGTTGAGTGAGGGTAGATTCTCGAACTCAAAAAATATAATGGCCCTAGGTTCTTGAATTGGACCGATATGGCCTCAAAAGATTTGCTTTCTCCTTTTTCGGCTTAAAAAGTTTAATCATATAAAAAAAAATTATGCCTTAGAACGAGATACATTTGTACCCATTAGGATTTTAAGGATTAGTTTTATCGAAACCCTTTACTTTGTTATGCCTTAGCATAAGCTTGTTCAAGAGTTTGAACAATTTGGTACCCCTTAAGGTTTTTGAGGGTTGATATTATTGAAACTCTTTGTAATTTTTTTTAGGGTAGCCCTTTAACATGTTTTATGAAAACATTAGAAGGCCTATTTTGTTATGCAATTTGGACGTCTCCGAACCGTGTTAGTTTTGTCATAGCCTTTAACTTTGAAGTTTGCCCTTTGTGTTTGTTTAATACTTCGAACTTGTTTGAAGCGTCAGTCCTCGAGTGGGGTGGTCGTGACCTATAAAAGGAAGTTGCCTTTTTAAGGTCTTATAATATTGAATTTTAATAATTCGAGCATGTCGACTTTTGGATGACAGTCCTCGAGTATGGGGTTGATTGTTCGAGTTTTAGTTGCGATCGGTACTCGAGCTAGTTTCCGCAATAGATCATAAGCATGAAATTGTAAAGTAGAAATTTTACTAAGGCATGGAACATCTTGTAAGGAGCAATACTTATTTCAATATATCATTCATGCATACATGTATTCTCATTAGGTTTCGAGTAATCTACATGGAAACGGTTCATTTGACCATTTGGACCTTCAAAAAATTTACCTATCAAGATCCCATTGACACGAAGTATTTTCCTTAAAAACATAACATCCGAGGGTGATGCCCCCCAATACTCGAGTTTGATTGTAAAGAAGCCTGTGATACTGTTGAATACTCTAAGTTAGCATGAACAATGGTTACCTTGTGAAAGACTTTACTGGAAAACCCCATTTGGGATAAAAACGGGTCAAAGGGAAAAAGAGTGCAACGCGTGCTTTCAGACCTAAGGACTTAATTTTTGGAGAGAACTTCGATGCCTTTGATCGAACACCTGCAACAAGTTAGTATAAAATACGAATGAAAAAGAAGAAGGTCATACCTTAGCAATAATATCGTTTGGGGAGTGTTATGTTCCAATTATTTGGCAGTTGTTCACAATTCATCATACCAAGTTTGTAAGATCCTTTTCCGACGATGTTTAGGACCTGATAAAGTCCCTCCCAGTATGGACCGAGCTTTCCCTTGTTTGGGTCTTGAGTGTTGATGGTCACTTTTCTCAGAATTAAGTCCTCAGTTTTGAAGTGTCAAAGATTGGTTATTCGATTGTAATATCTCTCGCTTTGCTGTTTCTGGGTGGCCATTCGAACAAGGGCGGCTTCCCATTTTTCATCTAGCAATTCGATGCTTTTATTCATAGCCTCATGATTTGACTCCTCTGTTGTGTATCGAAACCTGACGCTAGGTTCCCCGACTTTGACCAGGATCAGATCTTTGGTGCCATATATTAAGGAGAACGGTGTTGCTCCCATACTGGATTTTGTCGTTGTTCGATACAGCCGAAGGACTATGGGTAAAAAATTTCTCCATTTTCCCTTAGCGTCATTCAACCTTTTCTTTAGATTCTGAATGATGGTCTTGTTTGTCGATTCGGTCTGTCCGTTCCCACTAGGATGATAGGCATTGACAAGATCCTTTTTATCTTGTGATCTTCAAGGAACTTTGTTACTTTGCTGCCGATGAATTGTTTTCCATTGTCACATACGATCTCAGCGAGTGTCCCGAATTGACATATGATGTGATCCCAAATGAAATCTATGACTTCTTTTCCTCTGACTTTTCTCGAAAGCCTGTACTTCAACCCACTTAGAAAAATAGTCAGTCATAAATAAAATAAATTTAGCTTTAACTGGGCCAATGGCAGAGACCGATGATATCCATTCTCTATTTCATGAACGGCCATAGGAATAGGACTGAACGAAGTTGCTCTTCGGGCTGGTGGATCATCGGTGCATGTCTTTGCCATTTGTCGCATTTTTGAATGAACTCCTTAGTATATTTTTCCATATTGGCCCAATAGTACCCTGCTCTAATGACTTCGTGAACTAGTGATTCTGCACCAGAATAGTTCCCGCAACTACCCTCATGAATTTCTCATAGGATGTAGTCTGTGTCTCCCAGACCCATACATATTGCCAACAATCCATCGAACATCCTTCTGTATAATGTTCCATCTTCGGCCAATGTGATCCGTGCAGCCTTTGTTCATTGAGTCCTCAATTCCTTAGGATCCTATGGAAGCTTCCCATTTTTTAGATACTCGATATATTTGTTCCTCCAATCCCAAGTTAGGCTTGTAGATTTTATGTCGGCGTGGCCTTCTTCGATTACTGACTTCGAAAGTTGCAAGACAATCCCCGAGCTAATTTCTACATCTTCGATTGATGACACCAAATTTGCAAGGGCATCAGCCTCACTATTCTATTCTTGAGGTATGTGATGTAGAGTCCATTCTTTAAACCGGTGTAGGCTTACCTATAGTTTGTCCAAGTACCTCAACATTCAATCTTCTCAAACCTCGAAGGTCATGTTGACTTGGTTGACCACAAGTAGGGAGTCACACTTGGTCTCGATGATCTCTGCTCCCAAGCTTTTACCCAGCTTGAGGCCTGCAATCATGGCCACATACTCGGCGTCATTGTTAGTCAACTTAGGGGTTTTGATATATTATCTAATTGTATTGCCTATAGGCGGCTTCAAAATGATTCCTAGCCCATACCCCTTCACATTCGAAGCTCCATCTGTGAAAAGGGTCCACACCCCCGCTGATGTACCTGTTTTTAACAAAAGTTACTTTTCGACCTCGTGTACGTGTGATAACGTGAAGTCGGCCGCAAAGTCAGCTAAGATTTGAGACTTGATGGCCATTCGGGGTTGATACTTAATCATTGTAAGGCCCCGTCAAAACCTAGTAGCTCGTAGTGTCAAATCCCGACTATGTGTTGGGAATGTGTAATTCTTCATGGTTCGGACCCTTTTGCACTGATCTAAGCATTTAAAAAAATCAAAGTATCAAGTTTTCCAGAAAAGTGCTATTTTGCGGTCAAAAATGCGGTCGCAAATCTAGTATGCAGACCGCATTTTTGCCGTAGATTGAGTCAGTGGTTTGGTAAAATTAAGGTCAAAATGCAGTCCATTATGCGACCGCATAACTGATATGCGGACTGCATTTCCATCGTAAAGTGAGTCAATGTGTCAATCAAATTTGAGGTAAAAATATGGTGCATTATCCGACCGCAAATCATGTATGCGGACTGCATTTCCACCGCAGACCCAGACAGTAGGATTGGATTTTTGGAGCACATTTGCAGTCCATTCTGCGGACCACATTTCATCTTTGCGATCGCAGGCTATTATTTTTTCTAAAATTTTAAACCCGACCCCATTTTAATAAAATACCCCAACCCCTCATTTTAACGATATTTCTGAACCAAGTAAGAGAGAGGGAAGAGAGGGTTCTTGAGAGAGAAAGTCATCTTCATCAATTTGATTCTTCAAAACTATCCGGGTTGAAAAAATTCAAGATTATTGATTCTTGCAGGTAAAATCTCTAACCCTTTTTTATTGATTTGTAAACTAAGGGGGGGAGTCTCATGCCTTGATTTTTGAAAATAATGGTTGAAAATATACATGCATGCCTTTTAAAACAAAAAATCTAGTAAGAGGAATTGGGTAGGAGTAAAGGATTGTACAAAGAGGGGTTGATAACCTAAATAAGTTTGAGTAACAATTGTGAGCTTCAATTCTAAGTCGAATGTGTTAACTTGTGCACTAGATTGACGTTGCTAGACTATTTGGTGGATTAAAAATAGAAGTTAATAGGGAATTCGACTACAGGTATGTATGACTAACTTTGACCTTTGTAAAGTCACTTTGTTTGGTGTACGACTATTTGGTACGTGGCATCTACGCGGATTATTTGTGAAATTCTTGTGATTGGTATGATTTGAGTGTTCGTGGTTAAGTCTCCCGATACAATGGTGTAAGTAATTAGCAACAAACTAAATGTGTGGTTGTGAACATGTTATGTGGTAAGAGTTGAGAAACAAATGATGGAAAGAAATTGTAATTGATGCAATCGAAACCACTGTGGTAATAACATGCTTGGCTTGTTGTGGGCAACTATTGTGGTGACTTAAATTGCATATGAACTATTGAATATGATGGAAGAGGTATTGATGGTTATGGAAATTCTTTGTGAATTGTTGTTGTTCCTTCAGATTTGTTGTTGTTGTTCTTTGTGAATTGTTGTTGTTGTTGTGTTGTTTGTGAATTGTGATTGTTCGGTGGGATCGGTTTGCGCGCCGCAACACGAAGTAATAAGGTGTGGGTTGTGGTGATAAGGGTGGCCGAGGTAATAAGGGTGGAAAGTGATCGAAATCACTATTGAAATGAAAATATGAGAAAGTTATGAAATCATTGATGTGAAAATATTGAACAGGAAATGGAAAGATTGTAAACTTGTTTGGATTGATTGTTTCCTTTCATGTGTATTTGATTGTTGATTCCATTACTACTTGTTACTTGTGTATGGTTTGAGTTTACTTAGGGTAAAATTTGTTCATACATACCAGTATAATTCAAATTGTACCGACGTCCCTTTTGCTGGGGGCGCTACATTCGTGTTATGATTATAGGTGGATCCATAGCAGGTACTACAGCCCACCGACCGTAGCTCCCCTTCACTTTCCGTCAGCTGTATTGGTGAGCCCCTTTCTCTCTAGGACCTGTGTGGCTCATGTCGCTTTTTATTTTGGAGTCTTATTCTGGTTTTGGTGTACGGTATAGCCGGAGCCTTGTTACCGGCAAGTATTGTATCATCCTTTTGTATCCTTAGAGGCTACGTAGACAGTAAATGTGGGTTGCGAATTTATGAAAATATGTATTTTGTATGTTGGGCGACGTAAGTTCTAAACCTCATTAAGTAACCATGTATGTTTTGTAAAAAAAGGTGTTTTAATTATAAATGGCTAATTCTTTGATTAACGAGCAATGAAAATACGGGGTACCACGTGGGATAGGAAAGGCTCCGAGGTCTTCTTGACTGGGGCTACCCGGTCGGGCGCCGGTCATGTCCCTCGGTTTAGGGCATGACAAACTTGGTATCAGAGCCTAAGGTTTTAAAAGAGTCCTAAGATGTCTCGGAGCCGTGTCTAGTAGAGCCCTACTTATAGGTGTGAAGTCGACCACATTTATAAGTGGGGGGCTGCGTAGACATTTAGGAAATTACCCACTTATTTGTTATTCTATATCGTGCGGTGAAGTGAAACGTGAAAGTATCTATGTCTAACTCGTGCTCTGTTTTTAATTTTTCAGTAATGGCACCTAAGAAGAGAGCTAGACTCGGCCTTGGGGCCAACGCCACCCCAAGTGAGGCTATGAATCATGTACCTCATGCCGTGGGTGAGAGTGAGTCCCCGATCTTGAATCTACCTGGCCCGTCTATCCAAGACCAAAGTGTTCTTATTCCTGCTGCGACATAGGGTGTTATCATCCCTCCCGCCAATATTCCTAATTCTGATACAGTTTTAGCTTTCGGTCCCGGGGTTCCTGATGGGGACCTTAGAGGAGCCATCTATATGTTGACCCAGTTAGTGGCTGCTCAAGCCCAGAGATCTCATAACACCCCTACATCCTTCAGCGGATAGGGGGATTCTGCCAGTTCCAGAGTAAACCAGTTTCTGCGGTTAGCCCCTCCAGAATTCTCAGGCACAGACCCCGAGGCCGATCCGCAGAATTTTCTTGATGAAATGTATAATACCCTTCGAGTGATGAGGACTTCAGAGACGGAGGGAGTTGAGTTGGCTTCATACAGGTTGAGGGAAGCGGTGTATTCGTGGTTCGAGATGTGGGAGGATTCTCGTAGGGAGGGAAGATCTCCGGCTAGATAGGATGAGTTTGTGGATGCATTTATGGACCATTTCTTGCCTGTCGAGACGATGGAAGCCCGTGCCACCAAGTTTGAGGTCCTCAAGTAGGGCAGTATGAGTGTTTGGGAGTACCACATGGAGTTTGTGAGATTTTCCAAGTATGCTCCTCAGTTAGTGTCGACCATGGTTGCTCGAGTTCGGCGATTTGTTCAGTGCCTTAGTCCTTTGGTGGTGAATGAGGTTGCTACAGCGGCCTTACACTCGGATATGAATTATGGGAAGATTGTGGGATTCTCTCAGGCCACAGAGACTAGAAGGTTGAAGATATGGGCAGAAAGGCAGAGTAGCAGCGAGGCCCGATCAGTGGGTCACTTAGGGAGATCAGATCAGGGGAGAGGGTCATCAGGGCCATCCCAGTCATATGCTCAGTCATTAGCAACGCACCACCATCTGTGCACAGTTATCAGCAGAGCAGCCACATGGGACCAGGCTCAGACAGTAGGAGGCCCCATCAGTCCGGTCGTTCGGAAGGGAGATCACAGCAGCAGGGGAGGCCTCAATGCCCCAAGTGTGGGAGATTCCATACAGAGACCTGTTATTTGGATATCCTGGTGTGTTTTAGATGCGGGGTGAGAGGTCATATCCAGCGGGACTGCCATGTGCCCAGTCAGGGCATGGGTAGGGGATTTGCTCAATCATCTGGTTCTTTAGTCGCCACATCATCGTTGCGTCCTCCAGCCCCAGCTGGGCGTGGTGCAATTAGGGGTGGAGCTCGTGGTAGAGGTGAACCCAGTTGGTTTTATGCTTTGAGTAGTCTCCAAAGTGCAGAGACTTCCCCAGATGTGATTACAGGTATCTTGTCTGTTCAGGCCATTGATTGTTATGCTCTTATTGATCCGGGGTCCTCTTTGTCTTATGTCACCCCGTTCATTGCTTCATGTTTTAGGATAGAACCCGAACAGCTTCATGAGTCGTTCTTTGTATCGACTCCGATTGGTGATTCTATTACAGCCGCATGAGTTTATAGGAATTGTTTTGTCACGGTATGTGGTCGTGTTACCACGACCGATCTTATCGAGCTTGGAATGGTGGATTTTTATTTGATTATAGGAATAGACTGGCTTTATTCGTGCTTTTCTAAACTTGACTACCGAACAAGAGTCATGAGACTCGAGTTCCCTAATGAGCCGATTATCGAGTGGAAGGGGAATGGTGTGGTGCCGAAGGGTAGGTTTATTTCCTACCTTAAGGCTTCAAAGATTATTAATAAGGGATGTATCTATCATTTGGTCCAGGTGGTGGACACCACTTCAGAAGTGTCTACCCCCGAGTCTGTGCCAGTCATGAATGAGTTTCTTGGAGTGTTTCCGGACGAGCTTCCATGGATTCTGCCAGATAGGGAGATTGATTTCGGGATTGATGTATTGCCAGGTACGCAGCCAATATCTATTCCACCATATAGAATGGCTCCAGTAGAGTTAAGGGAGTTAAAGGAGCAGCTGAAGGATTTGTTAGAAAAAGGGTTTATATGGCCGAGTGTGTCGTCGTGGGGCGCTTCAGTTCTCTTTGTCAGGAAGAAGCATGGGTCACTCCGGATGTGTATTGATTATCGACAGCTCAACAAAGTCACCATCAAGAATAAATATCCTTTGCCTCGGATAGATGATTTGTTCGACCAATTGCAAGGTGCAAGGTTCTTTTCCAAAATTGATCTACGGTCCGGGTATCACCAATTGAAGAATAGGGACCAAGATATTCCCCAGACCGCTTTCAGAACTCGCTATGGTCACTTCAAATTCTTGCTTATTTCTTTCGGGCTAACCAACGCCCCGACAGATTTTATGGATCTTATGAATCAGGTCTTCAAGCCATTTCTAGACTCCTTCGTGATTGTTTTCATTGACGATATCCTTACTTATTCGCGGAGCTGGGAGGATCATGTCGGTCACCTCAGGGCAGTTCTGCAGACTCTTTATCAGCACTAGTTGTATGCTAAATTTTCAAAATGTGAGTTTTGGTTAGAGTCTATTGCCTTTTTGGGTCATGTTGTTTCTAGTGAAGTCATTCAGGTAGACCCCCAAAAGATTGCAGCAGTGAAAGATTGGCCTAGACCCACGACCCCGACGGAGATTCGTAGCTTCTTAGTTTTAGTAGGGTATTATCGGAGGTTTATGGAGGGATTCTCTACCTCGCCTCCCTATTGACTAAGTTGACGCAGAAAGCGGTCAAGGTCCAATGGTCTGACGCTTGTGAGAAAAGTTTTCTGGAATTGAAGTCAAGGTTAACCTCGGCACCAATATGGACCTTATCGAAAGGCACGAAAGGATTTATGGTTTATTGCAATGATTCCAGGGTTGGTTTAGGGTCTGTGTTGATAGAACATGGGAAGGTTATAGTGTATGCTTCGAGGCAGCTCAAGAATCACGAGAAGAATTATCCGACACATGATTTGGAGCTTGCGGCAGTTGTGTTTGCTTTGAAAATATGGCGGCATTATTTTTATGGGGTCCATGTGGATGTGTTCTCAGACCACAAGAGTCTTCAATATTTGTTCAATCAGAAAGAGCTGAATTTAAGGCGGCGACGGTGGTTAGAATTGCTCAAGGATTATGATAAGAAAATATTGTACCATCTAGGGAAAGTGACGTGGTGGCCTATGCTCTCAGTCGGAAGTCTATGGGTAGTTTGGCTCATTTGGGAGCGGATCAAAGGCCCTTGGCTTAGGAGGTTCATCAATTGGCCAGTCTAGGGGTTTGCATTTCGGCCTCAGCCGAGGGGGATGTTATGGTGCATAATGGAGCAGAATCACCACTTGTAGCGGAAGTCAAGGAAAAGCAGTTTATTGAACCAGCATTGGCTAAGATGAAGGAAGCAGCTTTGAATAACAAGACTTCGGCATTTTCACTTGGCGGCAAAGATAGTGTATTGTGGTGTCAAGGTAGGCTATGTGTTCTGGATGTGGATAAGCTTCGGGAGAGGGTAATGGCGGAGACTCATAATTTTAGTTATTCCGTGCACCCAGGTTCTACAAAAATGTATCATGATCTCAAGGAAATTTATTAGTGGAACAGCATGAAGAGGGGTGTGGAGGACTTTGTATCTAAGTGTCCGAATTATCAGCAAGTAAAAGTTGAGCATCAGCAGCCCAGTGGGTTAACTCGGCTTATGGAAATACCAATGTGGAAATGAGAGATGATCAACATGGATTTCATGGTGGGGTTACCTTGCGCTCAGCGCAAATTTGACTCAATTTGGGTAATAGTGGATCGACTCACCAAATCAGCTCACTTCTTGCCAGTCAAGTCCACTGATACTACAGAATAGTATGCTAAGTTGTATATCAAGGAGATAGTAAGGCTTCATGGCACTCCACTTTCTATTATCTCATATCGAGGGGCCCAGTTCACAGCTAATTTTTGGAAGACATTTCATGGAGCGGAGAAGGCGAAAATCAAGGGGCGAGGGAAGATATGAATTATGTTAACAACTATAGGGGTCAGAGATAAGGAGCGCAGCAGTGGAGACCGCCAGTAAATTAGCAGTAAAGGCCTAACATGCAACAGCCTGGGGGTATGCATCCTCAGAACCAAATGGTGCCAGTACCATATCAATAACCACAATACTATCTATAGCAAAATCAGCAACAATTAACTTACCAATCACCTCCTCAGCAGCAAGATAACAATATGGTAGAAATTTGGGGTATGCTTCAGCAACTCATTGGGACAAATAATAAAGTGCAGGAAAAATTGGCAGTGCATGATTCAGCCATAAAAAACATAGAAATGTAGCTAGGACAACTGTCCATAGATTTGAACAACCGTCCTCAAGGAACCTTGCTTACAGACACTTAACTTAAACCCCAAGGAGCAAAACCCAAATCAGCTGATGGCAGTAAGTCTCCGAAATAGGAGATATTTAGATAGAGAACAGGAGATTCTACAAGCCAGGAAGGAGAGTACTACAGTCGCTCTAGTTCCGTTAGAGGTGGAGGATCCAACAGAGCTTACTGAAGTGGTGGTTGAGCAGAGTCAGGAGAAAGAAAAGATGAATGAGCAAGCTGAAAAGCAGGTGGCACCTCTTGTGCCAGAAAATTCCAACATAGAGAAGCCAGCAAGCAATACACAAAGGGTGATACCTGCACACTTTCCTCAAAGACTGGTTAAACAAAAGAAGGATGTTCAATATAATAAATTTATGGAGATGTTGTGTTAGATTCAGTTGAATATTCCTTTGATGGATGCTTTGAGGGAGATGCCCGGTTATGCAAAGATGATGAAAGATTTAATGTCACAAAAGTTTGATCTCCAGGATCTTTCCACTGTAACTCTGACACAGACTTGCAGTGCAGTAGTGACAAGACCGATGGCTTAAAAGATGTCTGATCCAGGTAGTTTCACTATTCCGTGCACAATTGGGAGCTACACCTTTGCAAAGGAATTATGTGATCTGGGGGAAGCATAAAACTGATGCTGCTTGCTGTGTATACTAAATTGGGAATCGGCAAAGCTAGACCGACTTCTATGCTGCTACAGGTGACTGATCGTATGGTGAAAATTCCAATTGGTATTCTTGATAATGTGTTGGTGCAAGTGGGGAAGTTCGTGTTCCCAGCAGACTTTGTTATCCTGGACTGCCAGGTAGATGAGGAGATACCTCTTGTTCTGGGTAGACCATTTTTGGCGACTGGCAGAGCACTGATCGACTGTGAGACTAGGGAAATAAAAATGAGACTGAACGATGAAGAAGTCATATTCAACATTTAGCAATCTATGAGAAGACCCAGAAAATATGCTAATTGATCTTTAGTGGATGCAGTAGATGTGATTCTGCAAGAGGACGGCGCGACCCTAACTATGAACGACCTATTAGATGCATGTCTGAAAAATCTAGAAGAGATGGATGATGAAGGGTTAGCTGAATGGTTCATGGCACTTGAAGGCCGAGGATTCTGGACAAAGGAACCTCAATTTGAGTCCCTTAAATTAGAAAAAAGGGCTACATCTCCAGCAAAGCCATCAATAGAAGAACCACCTAAACTGGAGCTAAAGCCACTCCTAAATCACCTCAGGTATGTGTTCTTGGGCCCTGATTCGACCTTGTCTGTTATTATATCATCCGGTTTGCTAGATATGCAGGTAGAATGGATCTTACAGGCACTGTAGGAAAACAAGACTGCCATTGACTGGACCATGGCAGACATAAAGGGTATCAGCCCAACCTTCTGTATGTATAAGATTCTCCTCGAAGAGGGGCACAAACCTTCTAGGGAATATCAGCGAAGGTTGAACCCAAACATGAAAGAGGTTGTAGAGAAGTAAGTGATAAAATGGCTAGATGCGGGAATCATCTTCCCCATCTTTGATAGTAATTGGGTCAGCCCTGTCCAATGTGTGCCGAAAAAGGGGGGAAAGACTGTTGTGAAAAATGACAACAATAAGTTGATCTCAACTCGTACAGTCACAGGGTGGCGAATTAGCATGGATTACCGGAAATTAAACACCGCCACCCGAAAGGACCACTTTCCCTTGCCTTTCATTGACCAAATGTTGGACAGGCTGGCCGGAAGATCGCACTTTTGTTTCTTGGATGGATATTCGGGGTACAATCAAATATCAATAGCCCCCGAAGATAGAGAGAAAACATCCTTCACCTGTCTGTATTGCATCTTTGACTTTCGGAGAATGCCCTTTGGGCTTTGCAATGCACCAGCGACTTTTCAACGATGCATGTTAGCCATCTTCACAGATATGGTAGAGGATATCATGGAAGTCTTTATGGATGATTTCTCCGTTGTGGGAGATTCATTTGAAAACTGTTTTTACAACTTAAGTAGAGCGCTCAAAAGATGTGTGGAGACAAACTTAGTGCTAAACTAGGAGAAGTGCCATTTTATGGTACAAGAAGGGATAGTCCTGGGACATCGAGTGTCCATAAAAGGAATTGAGGTCGACCATGCTAAGGTTGACGTGATTGAAAAGCTACTTCCGCCCACTTCCGTCAAGGCGGTGAGAAGCTTTCTTGGGCACGCCGGGTTCTACCGGTATTTCATAAAAGAATTTTCCAAAATTGCTAACCCATTATGCAAACTCCTTGAAAAGGATCAGCCCTTTGTGTTTTTGAATGATTGCAGGTTGGCATTTGAGGAACTGAAGAAGAGGTTGGTAACTGCACCCATCATTGTTGCACCTAACTGGGAGCAACCATTTGAGCTCATGTTCGACGCAAGAGATTATGCTATAGGAGCAGTATTGGGGCAGCAAAAAGATAAGCTGATGTATCCAATTTAATATGCAAGCAGAACGCTAAGCGGTGCATAGCTCAACTATACTGTGACGGAGAAGGAGATGTTAGTAGTAGTGTTTGCTTTTGACAAGTTTCGATCATATCTGATTGGTTCCAAGGTAATTGTATAAACTGACCATGCAGCTCTTAGGTATCTAATTGAGAAGAAGGAGTCTAAGCCACACCTGATTCATTGGGTGCTGCTGTTGCAAGAATTCAACCTCGAAATTCATGACTGTAAGGGCATAGAAAATCAAGTCGCTGATCATCTATCACGACTTGAAGGAGCTGAAAAATCAGTCGAGGTCGAAGTGATTCTAGAAACCTTTCCAGATGATCAGCTGCTCGCAGCTACTCTCGAAGATGCACCATGGTATGCAGATTTTGCAAACTACCCGGCCTGCGGTATAGTTCCATATGACCTTTCATCTGTCCAAAAGAAAAAAGTTCTTTTGTAATCGTCGTATGCATTATTGGGACGAGCCTCATTTGTTTAGAATATGTGTTGATAATATTATCCGGAGGTATGTCCCCGAGATTGAACAATTTTCAATTTTGTAGAACAATCATACGGAGGATATTTTGGAGGGGTCAGGAAAGCTGCGAAAGTGTTAGAGGCCGGATTCTTTTGGCCAACTGTGTTTAGAGATATGCACCTCTGGGTAAAGGGCTGCAATGAATGCCAGCGGACTGGGAACATTTCCTGTCGCCATGAGATGCCAATGAACCCGATTCAAGAGGTAGATGTGTTTGATGTTTAGGGGCTTGACTTTATAGGTCCGTTTGTCAGCTCATTTAGCAATAAGTACATCCTTGTTGCTGTGGACTACGTGTCTAAATGGGTAGAAGCTGCAACATTGCCCACCAATGATGCAAAAGTGGTAGTAGGATTCCTGAAAAAGAACATATTCACCAGGTTTGGGACCCCAATAGCGATCATCAGTGATGGAGGCACTCACTTCTGTAATAGAGCCTTTGAGAAACTACTTGCAAAATATGGTGTACGCCACAAGGTGGCCATCCCTTAAAATCCGCAAACCAGTGGGCAGGTTGAAGTGTCCAATAGGGAGATAAAAAGTGTACTAACCAAGACGGTGAATGCCACACGAACTGATAGGGCAAAGAAGCTTGATAACACACTCTGGGCCTATAGAACTGCGTTCAAAACACCAATAGGTATGTAACCATACAAGTTGGTATTTGGGAAGGCCTGTCATCTACCTGTAGAGCTAGAACATCGAGCTTGGTGGGCACTAAAGCAATTAAACATGGATCCTGATGCAGCTGGACAAAATCGACTGACAGAGTTGCATGAGCTGGAAGAATTTAGATATCAAGCCTTTGAAAGCATGAGGCTATACAAGGAAACAATGAAAAAGATGCATGATTAACACATTGTGGACAGAGATTTCAAACCAGGTGATAAGGTGTTACTATATAATTCAAGGCTGAGATTGTTTCCGGGTAAGTTAAACTCCCGATGGTCAGTACCATTTAGAGTCGTACAAATGTTCGCTAGTGGAGCTGTTGAGATCGAGTCAGAAGATGGGACAAACAATTTCTCAGTAAATGGACAGAGGTTGAAACATTACCTTGGAATAGCTGAAGAAAAACAGGATACAATGATGATCAATTTAAAAGAACCCCAGTACGCAAATGAGGAGTGATGGCTCAAGTACTTGCATTATGCCGCAACGTTAAATCAGGCATTGCGTGGGAGACAACCCACAAATGTATTGTAAGTGTAGTATGTAACTTCGTGTTTAGAAGATAAAAAAAAATTCCCAGCTGCGACCGCGACCAGGAGCGCGGTTGGACCGCAGAAGACACTGCCTGGCGACGAAATTCACCGCGATCACGGCTCGGACTGCGGCGACGACCGCGGAAATCACTTAAGGTTGATAAATCATTCGTGATCGCGGTGCGGACCACGGTGTCGACCGTGGGAGACACTGTCTCAAACCGCGGTGCGCACCGCGAACACGACCGCGGTCGGGTACCAGGCGAAAAATGTTTTTTAAATTTTTTTTCATTTTCTTTCCTTTTCTTCTCTCTTCTTTTGATTTTAAAACAAAACATAACCCATTCCCTCTCTCTCTCAACCCTAACCTCCCCTCCATACTCTCTTCTTCTTCTTCCTCCTTCACAACACCCCTCACCTTCTTTCCCCCAAGGTATGATTCCGCCCCCCTCCCCCCTCTCTTTTTTCTCTATTTTTTTTGTTGTATTATGCTAGTTAATGTTGTTCTAATGTAGTTTTAGTGATAGGATTTTTTTTGTTTAGTTTTTCTTCTTCTTTTAGTGTAATTTCATTTTTAGCATATGCTTGGTGAAGGGGCTGTGTTTTGAATGTTTGGAATGGTATTTTTGGAAGGTGATGGTTTAGAGCAAGTGTGGAATGTGTGGGTGTAGTGGATAGTTGGATTGGGGAAGTTTTCTTGATTCCCATAGGCCGTGAATGTGAAGTTAATTACCTTGCCCACAAGGTGTTTGGGAAATTGCCTCAATGGAGTTATAGGAGAGGTTGTGACATGGTTGTGGTGAAGTCTGAGTAACCACCCATAGTCACACATTTTAGGCTCATCCTAATCTGCATTTCTTTGTTTTGACAGGTAATATGAGTTCTTCACGTAAGAGGCGAAACACCGGGTCCTCAGCTAGTGGCACAGGAGGCTCCTCACGAGCTAGGGGCCAAACCAATGCACCACGATTTGATAGCACTCGGTTCGTCTCTGAAGAAGCAGAGACAAGGTACAATCAAAAACTTGCAAAGAAGTTACTCCATGAAGTCCATAAAGATAGGAAGGCATTGGTGTAGGAGTTCCCCAACATTTTTAATGAGCTAAAGAGGTGTCAGCTGGACATTTTTTTTAGGCTCCTGAGGAGGCCAACATTCTGCTAGTGCGGGAGTTTTATGCAAACCTGCCGGAACACGAGGCCGGGGTTATGACTGTGCGCAATACCCAGGTTAATGCTTCTATGGAGGTCATCCGCAGAGCTTATAATCTCCCCACATTTACGGGTGACGATCACTACATCATGGCTAGTCTTCCGGCGGTTGATTGGGAGAGAATTCTGGCAGTCATCAGTATACCTGGCAGACAACCCAAGTGGGTAGCACAACCGACGACTCTACAATCCAAGTCTCTTACTTGGGAGGCCAAATGTTGGCTCACTGTCATCACCACTCGGTTGCTACCATCCAGCAATACCATCTATGTAAATGGGCCACGGGCCACTATGATCTACTGCTTCATGACTCACCAAGGGTTTGATGTCGCCCGAGTCCTCTATGAAGAAATGTTCATCCGATCGCCTGAACTAATTAAATGCCACTACTTCCATTCACTTGTCACCCATCTATGCCGCCTTTCTAATGTTCTTGAGAACTCTCGAGTTGATGGGAGATTACCTATAAAAACTCCTTTTCGGGCGAAAATAATTGGATAAGAGAGATGAAGGCCGGATGACTCATCTGATGAGTCCTCGTCTGAAGATGATGTTGATAATGCTGAAGCTACTGAGATCACAGCCCCTCCTAGAGGGGAAGAGGCAGGCTCATCACAGCCACGACAGAATACTCGCATGGCTTCTTGGGAGCAGGAGATGACTGAACTGCGGACCTCCGTCGCTGACTTGGGTACCCGCATTGATGTTGTGGCTGACCGACAGGTGAAGTCGGAAAAGAAGTTCATGGGCTGGTTGAGAGCTCTTGGCCGCGCCTGCCACGTGAACCCAGACACAGCTTCAGATCAAGAGTGACCCTTCAGGGAAGTTCGTTTACCTCACTGCCTTTTGTATTGTCAAGCCATGGGGACATGTCTTCATTTTAAGTGTAGGGTGGGGGAAACTTCGTTGTATGTTGTACTTGTGAAAATTATCTGTTTATTGTTCTTGGTTTTCTTTGTGTTAGTGCTTTAGAAATAGAGTAACAGTTTTTTTTAGGAAAGTTAAAATAGTAAGCGACTTGTCCCGGTGATGGATCTCTTTCGGCGGGGTTCTTAAGGGACTAAGTCGAGAAAAAAATTGAAATATAAAGACTCTTCCTGATAACGGATTCTTTAGATAATTTTCTTGAGGGAAGCTAGTCTACAGAAAATACCAGAAAGATTTTTTTTTATTTTTTTTTATTTCTTAGGTAGTGTAGTAACTCTCCCTTGGTTTTTCTTTGGGCCACTGTTCTTTTCCAAGGTTTTAACTTGAACCAGGTATAGGTAGATTTATTTCTTTTCTTTTTTTGGTTTTAGGTTAGGATTAATGGGCGACGAGTTTAAAATTGAAGAAGAAAAACCCTTAGCGCTCTTACACCTGAACACGATAGAAACTAGAGTTTACGCTTAGCTT
>MU732210.1:27166-38306 GCA_026770625.1 Nicotiana glauca
ATAGTGATTAATAAGTGATAGCTTGTACAAATTGCACCTAATGTATGGGGATATTTAAATAAATGTGGTGGAGTATTGGCTTACAAAACGATAATCTTGAAGTTCAATGTAATTGTATTAAAAGTGCTTAGGGAGGTTAGTCACTATATCCAAATGTATCATACCCGTCCCTTAGCCTACATTACAACCAAATAAAGTCCTATTGATCTTAGACTGAGTGGAGCTAGATTAGTCGAGTACTACACTAGGGGCAAGCTTATGATGCATCTTTGTGGCATGTGAATGTTCTTTTTGGAGAGTGAGAAAATTCTGTTTATTTGAGTTCCTAATTGTTATCACTATCATTATATATATGGAGCTACTCTCTTGTGCGATGTGAGGGCATGTGATTCACAAAGGAAATGTGCATCTTGACTATTGTGTAGAGTGGTTTGAGTAAGTGCAAATATTACAGGGCACGAAAAATTTGATTCTTGAGGTAAAAGTTGCTCACTACTAGGTGTAACTCTTATAAAATGTTCATGGTGTGAGTCATTGAGGGAAAAGCATAGGGAATGAATTTTTATGGAGTGTGGTGAATTGCTCGAGGACTAGCAATAATTTAAGTGTACGGTGTTGATAATAGGCTATATAGTTGTTATTTACACCATAAATGCCTATGCTTTGTTGTTGTTTTATAATGTAAGTTGCCAATAAAATTCTTTAATTGACGCTATTTGGTTTCGCAGGGAATATAAGATGTGAGGAAGCAACATTAAGTGTTTGGAGGCAATAACGTGAAGAAAACACCCACTCAAGAAGTACCCGAACACAAAAGAGCAAAAAGAGAAGGAATGCAGAGACAAAAGGCCCAACAGTCCTCACCGCGGTTGCCGTTTGAGTCAGTGCTTTCTGGGGTCAGCACCGCGGCAGCTTGTGCACAACCCAGAAATTCAAGGGGTCAAAGTGTCAATTCGGAAAAGCTTTTGTAAAACCCTTATAAGATATAGGAAACTCGCCCAAAATAGAGGAAGCTTAATTGGAGATTACTTTTGGAAGAAGAACAAGTGTGAGAGATCACCCAAAACATCATAGTTCTTATTATCTTCTATTTTTATTATGATTCTTCCGTTATGAATAATCTATTAGTTTTATCTTCCGTTGTTATGAGTCGCTAAATACTTTAACCTAAGGTTTTGGTAAAACCCGTTGGGAATGACTTGGTTATTATGTTAATATAGTTGGGATTGATTGTTAATCTCTATTTGTTCATCTATGATTTGATTGTGGTTAGTTGAAAGGGCCCTCAATTATCCGTTCTTATTTAGTAGGTATCTGCTTGATAGAGAGTGCATGTTTAGGTGATTGTATGAACAACATCACTCCTGGAGTATAGACGAGAGTCATAACCGAGGGTTTAGAAGTTATATTAGAGATAACAATACCTCAGGTGCAATCTAAGTGAACTATTTTGTGAATCTAGCTAGCGTAACTTGAGAAAGTGCGTCTAGTAAATTATCATAATTGCTTGAGAAAGATTTATGATAGCTGGAGCGTTCATAATTGATAGAGATAACAAAGTCTTAGTTATAAAGCATATTGAACCAAAGAAATCGACAACGGGGGAGACCATTACCTTAGATCTTATTCCTATTATATACAAGCAAGCTTAGGTAACTTTCAGCTTTATTTACTTTTATTTTAATTGTTAGATATATCATCAACTGTGAAGTACAAAGGTTGGAAAAATTGATTGTGTGAATTTAGTAAATCTGACAAGAGTAATTGATAGGTTAATTCTCTGTGGTTCGACTCTGGGCAGAAATACCCGGACTATATTTGCTACGTTCGTGAGTGTATTTTTATAAGGCATAGTTTGGCGTTATCACTTACTATTAAAATCCCTCTAGTGGTGTAGAATTGTATGTGTTGTGATTGTTTAAGGCATGTGAACCTCTTTTTGGTAAATGAAAGTTTTATAAAAACTCATGTGATAAGTAAACAAATAATGGTAGTGTAGATTGGTAATGATTTAATTATATGCATGTAGTATCTTGAAGTAGTTAAATTATGTTGGACTCATTGAAGTGACTAATTTATGTGCAAAATGTAGCAAGTAATTGAATATGTGCAATTGTTGAGGTAATGAATTGTATACCAGCAGTAGGGGTAGATGTAATTGTATAATGGTGCTTGGAATTGTGTTTCGAGGGCTCTCTGACAGGTAGATATGTATAAATTACAAAGGGAACTCTGGTAAAAAGAATTCAAAAATATGGGAGTCAGTGAAAATTTGGAATCTGCATATCATGGTTTCAAAAACCAACTGATTTTTCAAGATCCTCATTCTAGGACGAATGATTTTAAGTGAGGGAGGATGTAAGGCCCCGTCAAAACCTAGTAGCTCATAGTGTCAAGTCCCGATTATGTGTTGGGAATGTGTAAAATTCTTCACGGTTCGGACCCTTTTGCACTGATCTAAGCGTCTAAAAAAATCAAAGTCAAGTTTTCCAAAAAAGTGCTATTTTGCGGTCCAGAATGCTTTCGCAAATCTAGTATGCGGAGCGCACTTCTGTCGCAGATTGAGTCAGTGGTTTGGTTAAAATTGAGGTCAAATACGGTCCATTATGTGACCGCATAACTGATATGCAGACCGCATTTCCATCACAAAGTGAGTCAATGTGTCAGTCAAATTTGAGGTAAAAAATGCGGTGCATTATGCGATCGCAAATCGTGTATGCGGACCGCATTTCTGCCGCAGACCTAGACAGTAGGATTGGATTTTTTGAGCACTTTTGCGGTCCATTATACGGACCGCATTTCATCTTTGTGATCGCATACCTGACTCGGGCTACTATTTTTTCTAAAATTTTAAATCCGAACCCTTTTTAATAAAATACCCCAACCCCTCATTTTAACGATATTTCTGAACCAAGTAAGAGAGAGGGAGGAGAGGGTTCTTGAGAGAGAAAGTTATCTTCATCAATTTGATTCTTCAAAACTATTCGGGCTGGGAAATTTCAAGGTGATTGCCTTCATCCCCATTCTTATAGGTAAAATCCCTAACCCTTTTTCATAGATTTTCAGGTGTAAACTAAGGGGGGAGTCTCATGCCTTGATTTTTGAAAATAATGGTTTAAAATATACATGCATGCCTTTTAAAACCTAAAATCTAGTAAGAGGAATTGGGTAGGAGTAAAGGATTGTACAAAGAGGGGTTGATAACCTAAATAAGTTTGAGTAGCAATTGTGAGCTTCAATTTTATGTCGTATGTGTTAACTTGTGCACCAGATTGACGTTGCTAGACTATTTGGTGGATTAAAAATAGAAGTTAAAAGGGAATTCGACTATAGGTATATATGACTAACTTTGACCTTTGTAAAGTCACTTTGTTTGGTGTACGACTATTTGGTACGTGGCATCTACGTGGATTATTTGTGAAATTCTTGTGATTGGTATGATTTGAGTGTTCGTGTTTAAGTATCCGGATATAATGGTGTAAGTAATTGGCAATAAACCAAATGTGTGGTTGTGAACGTGTTATTTGGTAAGAGTTGAGAAACAAATGGTGGAAAGAAATTGTAATTGATGCAATTGAAACCACTGTGGTAATAACATGTTTGGCTTGTTGTGTGCAACTATTGTGGTGACTTAAATTGCATATGAACTGTTGAATATGATGGAAGAGGTATTAATGGTTATGGAAATTCTTTGTGAATTGTTGTTTTTGTTCCTTGAGATTTGTTGTTGTTGTTCTTTGTGAATTGTTGTTGTTGTTGTGTTGTTTGTGAATTGTGATTGTTCGGTGAGATCAGGTTGCGCGCCGCAACACGAAGTAATAAGGTGTGGGTTGTGGTGATAAGGGTGGCAGAGATAATAAGGATGGTCGAGGTAATAAGGGTGGAAAGTGATCGCAATCACTATTGAAATGAAAATATGAGAAAGTTGTGAAATCATTGATGTGAAAATGTTGAAGGGGAAATGGAGAGATTGTAAACTTGTTTGGCTTGATTGTTTCCTTTCATGTGTATTTGATTGTTGATTCCATTACTACTTGTTACTTGTGTATGGTTTGAGTTTACTTAGGGCAAAGTTTGTTCATACATACCAGTACAATTCAAATGTACTGATGTCCCATTTGCCGGGGGCGCTACATTCGTGTTATGATTGTAGGTGGATCCATAGCAGGTAATCCAGCCCACCGACCGTAGCTCCCCTTCACTTTCCATCAGCTGTATTGGTGAGCCCCTTTCCTCTCGGGGACCTGCGTGGCTCATGCCGCTTTTTATTTCGTAGTCTTGTTCTGGTTTTGGTGTAAGGTATAGCCGGAGCCTTGTTACCGGCAAGTATTGTATCATCCTTATGTGTCCTTAGAGGCTCCGTAGACAGTAAATGTGGGTTGCAAATTTATGAAAACATGTATTTTTTATGTTGGGCGATGTAATTTGTAAACCTCATTAAGTAACCATGTATGTTTTGTAAAAAAAAATGTGTTATAATTATAAATGGCTAATTCCTTTGATTAATGAGCAATGAAAATACGGGGTACCATGTGGGATAGGAAAGGCACCTAGGTCCGCTTGACTGGGGCTACCCGGTCGGGCGCCGGTCATGTCCCTCGGTTTTGGGCGTGACAATCATACCCACTGATTTCGACGACCTATTTAGCCAATTGACCCGAGAGTTCGGGCTTGTGTAGAACATTATGAAGAGGGTAAGTGGTTACCATACAAATTGGGTGGCATTGAAAATATTGTTTTAATTTCCTAAAGGCTCTTATTAGAGGAAGCTCTAATTTTCTAAGTGTAGGTACCAGGTCTCGGCTTCACCTAAAGTTTGACTAATATAGTAAACAGTAAATTCGCGTACCTTGCTCTTCTCAAACTAAGACACCACTTACCGCAACTTTTCAGACTACCCAATATAAGTAGAGTTGCTCGTCCATTTCTGAAGTATGAAGTAATGGTGGGCTCGAAAAATACCGCTTTAACTCTTCTAACGCCTATTGGCATTCCGATTTCCTAGCGAAATTGTTTTTCTTTTTGAGCAGTGAGAAGAACCTTTGACTTTGATCTGAAGACCTTGAGATGAAGCGTCCTAAGGTGGCTATCCACCCTATTAATCTTTGTAAGGCCTTAACATTGTCCATGACTGTGATGTCTTCGATTGCCTTGATTTTTTTTAGGTTGATCTTGATTCCCCGATTTGACACCATAAAGCCGAGGAACGTGCTCGAACCGACTCTGAATATACATTTCTCAGGATAGAGCTTCATGTTGTATTTTCTCAATATGTTGAAGGTGTCCTGCAAATGTGTTAAATATTCCTCTGTGCGCAGGGACTTAACTAGCATATCGTCACCATATACCTCCATTGATTTACCTATTTGTTCTTAAAAAATTTGATTCACTAGGCGTTAGTAAGTAGCACCAGCACTTTTTAGCCCAAACGGCATTACATTATAGCAGTAGATGCCATACTTAGTGATGAATGAAGTCTTTTGTTGATCCTGCGGGTTCATTTGAATTTAATTGTACCTAAAATAAGCGTCGATAAAACAAAGGATCTCGTGGACGGACGTGGCATTGATCACGCGATCGATATTCAGCAGAGGAGAAAATTCTTTGGGACATGCTTTGTTTAAATTTTTGTAATCTACGCATATTCTAAGTTTCTTCCCCTTTTTAGGGACTACTACTACGTTTGCTAACCATTTTGGGATATTTTACTTCCCGAATGGATCCTATTTTGAGAAGTTTGGTTACCTCGTCCTTGATGAATGCATGTTTTATCTTGGACTGGAGACTTCTCTTTTGTTTTACCGATCTAAATTTTGGGTCCAGGCTCAGTCGATGTGTTGTGATCTCCGATGGGATCCCTATCATATCTAGGTGGGACTAAGTAAAACAATATATGTTATTTAAAATGAATTGAACGAGCTTTTCGTGAGCTCATGAGTTAACCACGTGCCTAGCTATACCTTTCGATCGGGAAGGTGTTCGATCAGTATGAGTTGTTCCAACTCCTCTACCGTTGGCTTCGTTGCATCAGAATCACCGGGGGTTATGGAGGTTCGAGGTATCATATAATATTCATCCTCAAAGATCTCTTACTCCTATAACGGGGCCGAGGCTGGTGCGTGTGGTTACTAGTTGACTTCTTATTTTCCATTTGACTCTAATCCCATTATGGATGAAAGCATCGATACTGTCTACTTCGTCAATTGAAAATATCTCTTTGGCAGCGGGTTATTCGCTGTACACCATTTTGATTCCTTCCAATGTTGGGAATTTCAAGATTTGATGAAGCCCCGAAGGTACTTCCCTCATATTATGAATTCAAGGTCTTCCGAGCAGCGTGTTGTATCTCATATCACCTTCGATTACATGGAACTTTGTTTCCTGGATAGTCTTAGCCACATTTACTGGCAAATGATTTCCCCTTTGGTGGTTTCACTTCCATGTTGAAGTCGTTGAGTACTCGAGCTGCAGGCACGATTTGATCCTGGAGGCCGAGTTGCTCTATGACCCTCGATCAAATGGTGTTTGTTGAGCTACCTGGATCAATCAACACACGTTTAAATTGAATTTTATTCATAAGGATAGATATTACATGTGCGTTGTTGAGAGTTTGTATCCCCTCTACATCCTTATCGTTGAAAGACAAGGTTTCCTCTAGTAAATAGTCTCGGGTACGTTTCTCCCTTGTGATTATCACTTTGGTGCATTTAAATATCGGGACTTGAGGAATATTGACCCCACCAACGATCATGAATCACATGCTGTGGTTCTTCTTATTTGTTTTACATGTTTTCATCCCTATCTCTGAAGTGATTTTTAGCTCGATCACTCAAGAACTCTTGAAGGTGACCCATATTGAATAGACGAGCTATCTCCTCCCTTAACTATCTGCAGTCTTCAGTTTTGTGACCATGGGTTCCATGGTATTTGCATATTTGATTAGAGTTCCTTTGAGCTGAATCATTCTGTAGGGGTCTGGACCACCTAATATCCTTGATTCGTCCAATGGCTGATACAATACCCGATGCATCGATGAGGAAGATGTATTCTAAAAACTGTGGCGCTTCTTGGGGCTCGACATGTTTATCGAAGCCAGTCTTAATCATAAGCCCTCTTGATCTTTGTCCTTGATCATTCCTTAGATCATTCCGAATGGGATTATATCACGGTTTGTTATTTCTACGATCTGCATTGTATGGTTTGTACCGATCTCTGTTTGATTGGGGCTATCTGTCGATGTCTCTTTAAATTCTACCTTCGAATCTATTTGGGTAAATGGAACCGGAAGGGGGCCCCAACTGATCATCCTCGACTCTGATCTTTGACTGGTATCGATTATGTATATCGGGCCAAGTCACAACTCGATATTCAACCAAATTCTGCTTTAGTCATCGTGATTCTATCGAACTTCGCTCGTTCAAACCTTGAGTGAAGACTTGGACAACCCAATCATCGGTGACCGGGGGTAGGTCCATACGTTTCATTTGGAACCGTGATACGAATTCCCTTAGAATTTCATCGTCTTTTTGTCTCACTTTGAAGATGTCTGACTTTCTAGTCACGACCTTTATTGCTTTGGCGTGTGACTTTTCAAATGAGTAAGCAAGCATGGCAAAGGAATTGATGGAATTAGGTGGCAAATTATGGTACCATATCATTTCCCCCTTCGATAAAGTTTCTCCAAACTTGTTCAAGAGAACATATTCAATTTCATCATCTTCTAAGTCATTTCCTTTGATTTCCATGTTTAAGAAGTGACATGCTCATTAGGATCAATGGTTCCATTATACTTGGGAAATTCTGGCACGCGGAACTTCTTTGAAATAGGCTTCATAGCCGCACTTGGTGGGAAAGGATTCTATACAAACCTCTTCGAATCTAAACCCTATAGAATCAGGGGTGCCCCGATTTGATCAACCCGTGAGTTGTATGTTTCTACCTTTTTATCATTAGCCTCGATTTATTCATCTTCTGATTCGATCCGTTTAGGGAGCAGCCTCTAGCATCTTAATAATGGGAGGTCAATTCCCGATCCATTATCGTTTGATTTTTCTAGAATAGGTTCGACCCTGTGGATAACTTCCTGTGATGCATCGAGCTCAATTCTTCTTGGTGCTCGATTCTGATTTTAGAGTTGCGCTATCGCAACTTGCTAAGTCTGCAATATTTCAAATATCATTCGAATGTTCATCCCACCTTCTTCACCGCTTTGCGCATTCTGGTCAGCTGCCCGGGCATTTCTGCGGATGCTATTTTCAGGGTTGGCGCCTAAATTTTCATGAATGGTAACACGAGAACTGATATGGCTGGATCTATGGCGTGGTCTATTGGGATTGACTTGAGGTACACTATTTCCTAGGTTGATTATGTTCTCGTTCATGCCATGAAGACCAAGGCCGGTGTCTCTGTGTGTGGGCACTGCTTGAGAGTTTGACATGTTGATTCTTGAAATCAAAGACACTTACAAGAACAAGCGTAAAAGCAGTGTGTATTATGAGGATTAATACTAGGCAATCACTATTATCCTTAGCCCCACTGTGGGCGCCAAACTGTTTACCCTAAAAATTGAATAACAATTAAACTTATAATGAGATGTTAAGTATATGTGATTACACCTAATATTATTTGATAAATTTAAAGATTAACGATGGGAATTGAAAATAAAATAAAGCAGACCGGCGTTACAACGCAATTAAGGCCTGAATGTCCTCGAACAGGTTAATGGAAGAATAGCAAAAGATATAACAAGCTGATGAACAAGAATATAAACTAGAAAGTGTTGTATTACTTTGATATGAGTGAATTTAAGATGGTTACAAAATGATTAGGGCCCTCTTTATATAGAAGCGGAATCCTAGTTATCGTACAATTCTAAATATGGAAGCAAATCCCATGATTAACTAAATAACCGCCCTTGATTTTATCTGTTCTGAGATTTATGCCATGAACCTCGGCTAGTCATGGATATTACGCTTTGCTTGATGTCCGTCTCATTTGGTCTCGATCACCACCGGCCTCAATCTTCGATCGGTATCCTGGCCCTCGAACTCGATGTCTTATCCTCGTACCTCGGTCTGGTCCATCACGAGACTGACCCTCGATGCAATTCCCTAATCTCCGTCAAATAGTACAAACGGGTAGACCTAGTTTTAATCGTATACAACTATAATTTTTTTTATGTCCATCAAAAAATTATTTCACTAGAGAATCCTCATTGATATGGGAACCATGTAATCCCATTGTAGGTTGAGAACTTGAGATGGATTATTGTTTGACGAAAAAAGTATTAAACCGTTTTGTTAAACTAATTATCAGTGATATAGAAGGTAAATCTTAGCCAAACATAATTAACTATAGATCCATATATACTGAGTACAAAAGTCGAAAAAGAACAAGAACGTGCAATATTTCTTAAGATAATTATCGTACATCAAATGTGAATGACAGGCTTACATCTAAGACAAGTTTTCACCATAATCGTGGAAGAAAAGAAGGGGAAGAGAGGGAATTGTTGATGACAAAGAGATTCCCCTTGTTGATTCCATAGTGATGGCTATCCCAGAACGTCCCCCCAGATTTGGGCTCATCTCCCCATATATATATTAACAATTTTACCTTTTATCTAATGGTATTTGACCGATGTACTTTCTTATGACTGTATCCTTCATCACTCGCTCAAACACTATGCTTGTTCTGTGATGTAAGTTTTTCGACAATTTGACCCCGACAATGGACAAGGTGCTCTTTGCTATCACGCCCCGTGGGCGTGATTATGGCTTGGTCGACCCCTTATCACTCCTTTTAAGAACAACCATCCTATGGTCAGATTTTGACCCATATAGTTAGTCCATCCATCCGTCGGGGTCACTTCTTGGCGAGCTCAACTGGCAGATTCTATTGATTCAAAATTTAGAAGAAATCTGAATGTAATGCATTGAACAAGATCCTTAAGTCGAGGTGGAGATGTGATGCCTCAGTGATAACTTCGGACCGTTACGTTAGTTCGAAGCTGAATCGTCGCAATTCGAGATATCATGGAAACCCATTATGCATCATTATGGCGCACATTTCCTAGGCACTGTATCATTTCCCGTGCCATTTTAGTTTTTTGATTGGCGACTCTTGGGTTTCCTGCTCAGGACATTTGTGTTCCTATAAATAGGGGAACCTACCATTCGATTATTACACTTTTCTATTTACCTCAGGAATTTTTCAAACTTCCACATTCTTCAATATTTCATACTTCTACTTCTTTCGTCAGAATTTGATGTGGCCATCCTCTCTTTTCCTTCATCGCTCTTGTTTATTTCGACCAAGTTAGACAAATGGCTGGTACTTCTTCCCAAACTGACAGATTCGTCAAAGATTCGGTGCCGAAAAATGACGTACCTCTTCTTGTAGAGTGAGTGGAGGTGACAGGAGATGAGGTATTCCAATAGTGGTTGAGATACTACCCTATTCGGGGAAATTATGGACTGACTTTAATAGCTCTGCCAAAAAAGAACCGGAACTTGTCCCTTCTACTATGGATAAAGTGGCGATTACAGTGCTCAAGACTAAGTAGGGAATTCAAAACCATATCGAAATGGTGTCGGCGACGGGGACGGACATTGTACACTTGCACCGCCCTGGGTACTGCGCATTTTACACGTATCCTTTTATTGTCAGATATATGCTTCTTCTCCCCTCTCTAGTGGTAGACTTCTGCCGCTTCTATGAAGTGTGCCCAGCTCAGATCTCACCGTACGCATACAAGCTCTTCATCATGCTCCTCAAGTACGCGAAGCTAGCCGGTTGAGGGAATACTTTGGGGAACATGCTTCATATTTTTTCCCCTCAATTCATTCAGGGAACGATGATCCACATGCTCCATTGAGGAACCAAGAGTTTGGTGGTGAAGATGGACGATAAGGCTAATCACCGCTTCTAGGAAAGCTATTTTTATGTGTGGACAGAACACCTTGTGGCAGACTCAGCAGGGTTCCCTGAGATGTGGAACTTCGCACATATGTTTTCCTTTATTTATTTTGTGTCTTCTCTCGAGGTGGTCGTCAATTATTCCTCTTTAGGTGACATTGATAACTTATTTCTTTCTTTTACAGCCGAGAGACTGCCTCCCCCCCCCCCCCCCCCCCCCCCC
>MU732212.1:10780-23961 GCA_026770625.1 Nicotiana glauca
ATATATATATATATATATATATATATATATATATATATATATATATATATATATATATATATATATATATATATAATGAAAAGAAACTGGTATAAATAAGGGGAATTAACAGAAACAATCGACAGAGTTAATTACAATTTATTTTTAATTAAAACTTAATTAGTTAATTGAATATAGTCACGTTGGAATTAATTGATTTGTAAATGAAAGTAGCATATTATGTGAGAATGATTTAACAATGCTAGATTCCAAACCGATGAATGATATGCTAGAAATCTTAGAAACGACGTTTTTTTTTTGGTAATTAACAACTTTTATTTATCAAGGAAAATATTTACAAGCAAATCAATAACTCTTTACATAAGTCCTAACCTTTCTGTACTACTTCCCCCCTTGACTACCTTCCTATAGCTATAACTTTGAACTAGTTACAATGAATACCAGTTTAGTCTACATAATGCTTTCTCTACTCGTTTGTTGCTTCGACAGTGTAGCTCCTATATAATTTGTTTGCCCAGTATCTCCCATTTCCTGGCCTTCTCTTTGAAAATCCTGGCATTTCTTTCCTGCCATACATGGTATACGCATGTTGCCAGTGTCATCTTGTATAGCTCAGTGTTTGCATTTTGTCTCTTCACCTAGTCTTCAGCCCATGCTAACTCCTCATTCCATCCATATACTGCTCTCTTTATACATTGCCATTGCAGTAGATTTTCCCAGAATTTAGCTGTATAGGAACACTCAAAGAATAAGTGTTGAATAGTTTCATGCTCTTTTGTACACAGTAGACACTTCAGGTCAACTTGCATTCCCCATTTACTCAACCTATCTTTAGTATATAACTTGTCATGTGCTGCCATTGTTAAAGTTAATGTCCACCTTGGACACCCAGCATTTCTGCATACAATTCTCCTCCAGCTCACTTTGTTGAAGCTTCCTCTCAAATTATGGTATATTTGTTTGATTGAACACTTGCTCATCCTTCTAATGTCTTCAAATGTAAAACCTGCTTCTTCAAAGGTCTTCTTTGCTTTCAGAATCTTGCTCATCATCCATGATGTTTGTTTCAATTGTATTCCCCATATGCTCCTATCTCGGATGTAATAGTTGTGTACCCATTGAATCCAAAGCTTATTTTTCTCTTTGCATAAGTTCCAAAATTGTTTACATATAGCAGCCTTATTCCACAATGTTATACTGATGATATTGAAACCCCCTGCTGACTTTGGCATACACACCTTCTCCCATGCAAGCAAAGCCTTCCTGGATATATTTCCCTCACCAGTCCACAAGAAGCTTCTGCAAATTGCTTCAAGTAACTTAGTGATCTTCTTTGGAAGCACAAATATTTGTGCCCAGAATGTTTGAATGGAGAAGAGGATACTTTTAATCATCTGAATCCTCCCAGCATATGAGAGGAATTTAGTTGTCCATGAGGTTATTCTACCAGTAATCTTATCAATTAGTGGCTGACATTGGGCTACTGAGATTCTTTTAGAGCTTAAGGGAACTCCCAAATATCTGACTGGCAGCTCACCTCTTTGGATTCCCAGAAACTCTAGTATATCTTCCTGCATCTCTTGAGGTACTCCTCCAAAGTAGATAGAGCTCTTCTGTTTATTGATCTCCAATCCTGAAGCTTTAGAGAATTCCATAAAGCAGTTATACAGCAGCTGAATGGATCCTATATCACCCCTGCAAAAAAGAAGGAGGTCATCTACAAATCCAAGCTGCACAATTTGCAGCTTCTCACATTTGGGATGATAGTTAAAGTCCGGGGTCTGGTTCAGTGTCTTGAGTTTCCTTGTCAGGTATTCCATAGCAATCACAAATAGATAGGGGGTAATGGATCCCCTTGCCTCAATCCCTTATTAGCTTCAAATGGTTGGGTAAGTGATCCATTGATTATAATAGAGTAGTTCACACTTTGTATACAACACCTGATCCATTTCACAAATTGTCCTGGGAAGGCCATTGCATTCAACACTTGTTCCATAAATCTCTATTCAATCGAATCATAAGTTTTTTGCATATCCAGTTTCATCATGCACCTTGGTGACACCCCTCTCCTTCCATACCCTTTAACTAATTCATGGCTGAGGATAATGTTATCTGTTATCACTCTGCCAGGAACAAAAGCTGACTGAAACTTGTCAATTAATACATCCATCACCTTTTGTAGCCTCTCGGTGAGTATTTTAGAGATTACTTTATATAATGTAGTGCAGCAGGAAATTGGTCTGAACTCTTTAATATTGGAAGGGTTCCTTACTTTAGGTATCAAAGTGATTGTTGAATAGTTGATGGGCTTGTACATTTGAGATGTTTCAAAAAAAATCTAAGACAGCCTTTGTCACATCCTCACCTATGACTTTCCATGATTTCTTGAAGAACACTGCTTTAAATCCATCATAACTAGGTGCTTTTATATCATTGATGTCCTTCAAATCTAACCACACTTCCTCCTTTGTCACTGGCTGGATCAGATATAATTGTTGGTCTCTACTAAGTGTTGCTCCCATCTTCATGACATTGGGATTTATAGCTAGTATAGAGTCTGCTCTAGAACCCAACAAATTCTTATAATACCCCAGTATTTCTACCTCTATATCCTCTTTTAGACATAGTTGGACCCCCATTTCATTTGTTAGAGTTTGGATTCCATTCATGTTGCTCCTATTCTTCATTTGGGCAAAGAAATATGCAGAGTTGGAATCTCCCAACTTCAGCCATTGTGCTCTAGATCTTTCCTTATATATGCTTTCTTCAATCGATGACCATTTTTCCAATTGTCCTTTAAGGCCTTTCTCCTTTTCAATTAGGTCAGGTTGTTGTAATATGTTACTCATCTCCTCTTGGACTTCTTGTAGCTCCTCCCTTGTCTTTTTGATTCTATTCTCTACACCCTTGTAATGTTGAGTGTTTATCCCTTTCATGATCTCCTTAACCCTTTTTAGTTTGTTTCACACCTGTTGCATCAATCCTTGAGTTCCTTCCCCACTCTATACATGTTCAGCAGAATGTATAAAGTGAGGATGTTCAGCTATACAATTAAAAAAAACGGAATGGCATGTTCTTCTTCCTTTGTATATGTGTTATCATCAGCTTGAGTGGTGAATGGTCAGACACAGAAGGTTCTAACACATGAATTCTTAAGCTTGACACTGTTAACATCCAGCTAGCATTAACCAATCCTCTATCAATCCTGCTATATGTGTGATTATTGGTCCATGTGTATCCTCTTCCCACAGTTTGAAGCTCATTCATACCAGTATCCAGCAGGAACTCCTTGAAGTCTTTTATCTCCATATCTTGTATTGTTGATCCATATTGTTTATCCTGTTCATGCAACACATCATTGTAGTCACCCATGGCTAGCCAAGGCCCCTGTTGTGTACTATATATCAACCTCAATTTGCTCCATAGCTGCAACCTGTCTTTAATGGTGTGGAGTCAATAGATAGCTGTAAAGCCAATTGTGAATAGTTTAGAGACTGTGCTGATTTGCCCATGTATTACTTGCCCATCTACTTCAAAGGGGCTGAAAATATAGATCCTAGGATCCCAGATCACCCAAATTCTGCTCTTGTTGTTATTAGTAAAGTTAGATACCCACTTCCACCCAGGTGCAATCCTCCCCATTACTTCTACTATTTTATGTTCCTTTATTCTATGCTCTATTTAAGCTATTACTGTTTTTTTATTCTCCTTTATGAACTCTTTTATCTCCTTCTGCTTATATGCTTTATTCATTCCCCTAACATTCCATATGATCCCACTCATACTGGTATAAATGGAGTGTCTTGATTCTATACCTGCATCCCCCCACTTCTCATTTGGGTAATTGGCTTCTTTCCATGCAGTTCAGCCTCCTGTTTGGTATCTATTACTCCAGCTCTATCAGTTCTAAGACAAACTTGTTTGACTTTGTTTGTCTCCTCTGGTATGGCATTCTTTGTTGCTGTGGGCCTTTGATCACAGAACAATCATGTCCAATCTTCAAGCATTTGGTGCAATAAATGGGCTCCCAGTCATATGTGATCTCTTGTTGAATGAATCTACCTTTTGGGTCCTGTAACTTCACAAATCTTGGCAAAGGTTTTGTAACATCTATTTCTAACAGCATCCTTGCATATGAAATTCTAGCAGTCCCAGTTGTACACTCATCCGCATACATAGGGTTTCCCAAAGCACTACCTAATTTACTTCCAACAATTAAGAGGTATGATTGGGAATCTGACCCATAGGGGGATGGTTTTAAGTATTTCATCATGTAAATTGAAGTCATCAGTTCATGACTTCATGATTATTGGTCGGTTATTCACAGTGTGAGGCCCAGAATACAGAACTTGGTCTCTTTCTTCCCCGTTGCTAAACCTAATCACAAAATAATCATCATTGTGATAATAAATCTTTGGCTTAGTTGTATATTTACCTACTGAGCTCAGGAATCTTTCCATTGCCCGAATAGTAGGTGAATCTCCAATCACATACATCACAATCGCCGATCTCCATTTTTCATCTTCCTGCTCTACATCTTCTAAATCAAGTTGAACAATCTTCTCCCCATTTTGAATAATTGGAGCAATAAATTGCAGGTTCATACCTTTCCTTGCTAGGTTACTACCCCCTACCACATTTGCCCACGTTTGAGTCCTGTTGTCCTCCAATTTCTCCACAATCTTACCACTATCTACAGTACCTGAGCTGCATGGTACTGTTCCATTGTTAATTAGCTTTTGCCCTTGAGATTGAACTTGTCCGTTTGCAGATCCGCTACCTACAGCTTGAATAGCCACAGGCGTGACTTCTGCTTCCTTCGACTTGCCTTTGTTCCGAGCTTGGTTTTCTTCCGTCATTCTCAGCTCAGTCTGCATGGTCCTCGGCGTGCAATTTCCAGATGGTTCTTCAAACCTTATCCCTTTTGGGGATACAAACAGTTCCAATACTGCATTCCTGGTTTCAGATGTTCGCTGGTCACTGATTTGAGTCTTCGTTTGGTTCTTTTTAGGTCTGCCTTTACCTCTCATAGCTGCCAAGCGCACGTTAGCTAGGCCAGGTTAACGTGCGCCGAGAGAGAATTTCGTAAAATACCACTGTGTCGTCAGAAACGATGTTTACATAAAAGAAACATGCTTTATAGACAAATATCATGTAAACTTTTAAAAAAAGATACAGAACTAGATATGAATTTTCATCCATTGGCATTTACCTACTTTCTTTGTGTATAAAATAATTCTACACTTTTAAAAATTCGGGTTAAATGATGTAAATATCACTAACGGAGAGTACTAGAACCTAATATAACTTTATTAAATAATCATACTTCTATAAAGATTTACAAAATATTCGAAACAAAAAACAAATTCCATGTCAAATCTCTCGAGATGTTCGTGAAATAAAATTTCTATTACTGTTGCTTTAGGTTGAAGAAATTAAATTGATAAATTAATCTCCTAAAACGAATGGAGAAAACCTGAAAATTGATTAATTCTAATGAAATATTATTACATTATTTTCAATCCTATTCATACCGGCGTACAAAAAGCTATTTGAAAAGTAGATTCATAATGTTTTTAGGAAAGTTTTTGTGTTTTCCTAATTTATTCAACTATATTAAAAGCATGAAGTCCCTTAGCGAAATATCGCTCGCCTTTTTTAGTCATTATAAATATATTTTATATTAAATAAAATAGTAATTTTAGCTATTTATAGTCATTTAAATTAACTCCCTAGTATTTAGGGATAGTTATTTAATTATTTGCCTAATATTTAGGATTTTAATATAGAAAAATAAAAATCATATAATTATTTAATTCAAATTCTTTCACTTTCCTTCCGATTTTAGGAGTACTTCACTATATATATATATATATATATATATATATATACTATATTAAAAGTACGAAAGCCATTAGCAAAATATCGTTCGCTTTTTTTACCTTCTAAAGATAGAGTTCATATTAGACAAAATAGTCATTAAATTATTTTCCTAAAATTTTGGACTTTGAAATCAACTGAAAATTTATTTATTAAATACTTTCTTATTTTAACTATGTACAAGATCCTAGATATTAGGACTTCTTAAATCCTTTTAAGTTTCCAAGTTTTCTTTTAGCCATGTTAGGAACCGTTAGGCATTTTTTTTCCCAAGTCTTTGGCCTTTTTATTTTGATAAAAAATAATTTAATCATATTTAGTATCAAACTTAGATAGTTAAATATAATAACATTCTATCTTTGTCCAAATTCCCGTCAGGCATATTTATTTTTCAAGTTTTTACCCTTTCTGTTTTGTTATAAATAATATAAATTATGCTTGAACCTAAATAGTTAAATATAATAAAATTTCATCTTTTTCCAAATCCATTTTAACAAATTGTTCTTTTGAATTTTGGTTTCTTCTCTCTTCACTTATTGAAATGTTACATTAACATTTTGACATATTTAGTTAGAAACGCCCAAAAATATCATAACCATATTTGGTGTAGTTAGAGCAATTGTACATCTGATTAGAGCAATAAAATCTATATCTATCTATCTATTTATATTATATAAAAGTATAAAAGCCCTTAGCGAAATATCATTCGCTTATTTTGTCCTTTAAAATAGATTTTATACTAGATAAAATAGTTATTTAATTATTTTTCTAATTTTAGTACATTAAAATCAACTAAAATTTTATTATTAAAACTTTCCTTATTTAAAGCCCATTAATATTAGAGTTGTATTGAACTATTCCTATAAGATTCTTTATTACGCAAGTTAGCTAAATTCAGTAGAAGTCAAACACACAACGAATTTTGAAAACATAAACATTCAATACGTATGATGTTTCTTACTATTTGAAAATCGATTTCTTATTGGAAAAATTATAATAATTATCAAATATTTAAAAATTAGAATGAGCAAATATTCAGAATTTAAATTAATAAAATTAAGTTAGTTATTTTAATGTTGAGAAAAAATAATTAAATTCGTTGAACTAACTAATTAATTAGCAAACAAATCCAATTCAATTATTTTATAAATTTATCATATTAAAAAATTATTTGTTAAATTGAAAAAACAGTTAAAGTACATAAACTTTATTTTTGTAATAAGAGTATTGATAGTGAAAGAAGTCATAAAATATAGCAAAACTAATTATAGTAAAAAATAAAGATTCAAATAGGTGAAAAAACAAATTTTAAGCAGTAACGTAAAATTATAGAAGGCAACTAGATTATAAATGAGTTGTCATTTTTTTCTTTCTTGCATTTTAGTCCAACAAATGAAAACGTCTCGCTATAATTTTTATACTAAGTTTCCTGTAAAATATTAGTTCAATATTAGTTATTTTTTTTAATTTATAATATCACTATCAAATTTTTAAAAGATATAATGCCAACTTTTTTCATTCGCAAATTTTTAAAAGATTAAGAGATTTAATTTTTAATTTGTGTTATTTAATAAATTTTTAAAGAAGTGTAAATATTAATAATTTTCATAAGTTTCATTGTAAGTCCGGACAAAATAACAATAAGGCATCTAAATAAATTCCTTCATTTGTTAAGCTAACTAAATGAGAAGAATATATGTTATTTTAAAAAATTCTTAAATTATATTTTATAACTCAAACAAATTATCTAATAATATGTATGTAATTTTTTTTATATTAAACTCAAATTGTATTAATCAAAAGTATGAAGGTACAAAGCTATGTAACTGTTGACCAGTTATACTCCAGAAAAATATGTGTGTATGTATGTAATTTTTAAAATTTGTGTTTCATTAATACTTATGAAACTTATGAGTATTTTATAAGTTTACACGTATTATCTTTTTGTTGTAATTTTTTTTTGTTTAAGAGTCCTTGTTGTCCTTTTCTTATTCCACTTTTAGGTTTACAAGTTCTTAATTTTTTTTTAATTTTTTTTTTTTGGGTTAGAAAGTTCTAGGTGTAGTTTTGCTTATTTTCTTTTTCTTGTTTAGAACTCCTTTTCTTCGTATAATTAATTTAATTTGACTATACAAAATGAGATATAATAATTCTTTTTTTCTAATATATTGGAAATAATTCAAATAATATTTCTTATTGATTAAAGAACATAATTTGCATTTTATTCCTGAAAAAAATTATTGTTTTTTTATCAATATGCTAATCCAGTTTGAGCCTAAAATGAACTTCTGAATAACTTTTCAACAAAAAAAAAAAACCTCGTAAGTTTTCTAGGATTATATGTGATTGCTGAAATTTAAAAGGAAGTATGATAACTTATAAATTTAAAGTGATTGAATTATAAAATTAAAATAAACTTTTAGTCGAATATATTGTCTGATGAAGAGAACTTCTATGAAGATTCATCATTTTAAGGAATATTAACTTTTATTTTATAACTCAAATATAATATTTTAATATATTTACTATATCATATTTGAAATATTTTTTATTGGGATATAGGGGCGGCTCAATGAAACCGGAGGCCTAAAGCCAAAATTTAAGAATATGTGAGGAAATAACATTAGTAATGTGACAACGATTGGATAAATAGACACAATTAATTTAAAACCAAGAAAATTTTTGTAAGGTCTTAACAAATTTTCTTTCAGGTTTTAAGTTCTCTTTTAAATATTCCACAATATAAAATTGTCTAATATTTTAAAATTTTGAGTTAAATTATTCAAATATTCATATCTATTAATAAAATATTTGATAACTAGAACCAATGTAGTGGATTTAAACAAAATGTTAGTGTCTTATTAACATAAAGAAACCTCACTAGTATAAATAATTATAACTAATAAAAAAATTTAGGTGGGCCTTTGACTCTTGGGAGCCTAAGTAGAAGCTTTAGTAACCTTACCCATTTTGAGATAGTGCACACGCACAAAGCACGTATTATATGATTAGTACTAATATAAATATGAAAATGAACGGGAAAAAAGATTTCATATGTTTGGGGAAAAAAAGTTCACATTGCTTTGAATGAAAGCAATTGAACTTTAAATTTATGGTTAAAAAAACAATAATTACGGAATTAAGTTTCCAAAATGAAAAAGAAATCGTTTCCTAAATCAAATCTTTCATAACTTTTCCTATCCAACGCAGGAATGCAAAAATAAAAACTTAGTTTTTCGTACCTAGTTAGAATGGGGTTAAGAGTATTTTATTATAAATAGACCATTAGGAAAGCATTTACCTTGTTTTTTGTAAGTAATTTGGTTAGGGTGAATTTTCTTGTGTTGGTGGTAGAATAATTTCTTATGTTACTAATATAAATATTTTGTTGATTCCTGTATACTTTAAATATATTAGAGATGAGTTTGTTTAATCCTGAGGAAACATTTCACATTGCTGAAATAGTTTCTTAGGACAGTGCCCAGTACGACTCAAGTCAATCCACATATCATCTTACAAATAATATTACTGCAGTATTATTGTTGTCATTTTTCCCGTGTACTTTCCCTACATAAACAGTTTCCTATTCTGGTTCTCAAATAAAGTTTGTTAGATCATCAAAATACTAAGAGGCACACATAACTAATCATCATGTTCCTCTCCCTAGATCATGTATAAGTATGCTATATTTCTCCAAATTACTTAAATAAATATGTATGTGTTCAAGGTGAAAGAGTCTTATGATGCAATAATCACTAGGTGCATCTTTAAGTGAAGTCGGCATGTATATTGTTTTTTCTTTCTTTTATCTGGAATTGGTCCGCGCAGGGGATGAACATATCTTGCATCTACCCAACTTCAAACCACTTTTTAGTATAAATTTCATTAACTAAATGAAACACTACTTAATAGAAACTAACCAACAATTGCCTTCGTTTGTGGGTACGAAAAATGAGCTCATCAATATATTGTGACATTTAGTTCTGTGGCCACAACGAACTACCTAGTATAATTAGTGTTGCTTTAAATTCAGTTCGTGAAATAAAATTCCTACTACTGTTGCTTTATGTTGAAGAAATTAAATTGATGAATTAATCTCCTAAAACGAATGGAGAAAATCTGAAAATTGATTAATTCTAATGAAATATTATTACATTATTTTGCATTCCTATTCATACCAGCATAAAAAAAGCTACTTGAAAATTTATTTATGTTTTGGGTCAAAAAAATAGTTATATTATAGATAATCAAATTCTTACAGGAGAGTTGTTTAGAAGATGCATCAGCGGCATCAGATTTACAAAAGTAGTTTGGCACTAAGGCTCTCGTATGGGAACCATTACTATTAACAAAGGTAGAACTAGGTAAAACACTACTATGATTACTAGGTACATTATTATTTAAAATACTACTATTACACAAAGCGGGCTTAGTTTTAATCAGCCTTCTTCTTAGCATTCCATTTTGATCTTGTTGATAAGAAGGTGTGACAAAAGGTGGTGGACTTCCAAAAAGTTGACACCTCTCTTGTGCATGCATGGCTCCATATTTAGCTAGACTACCTACAACACAATTTTGCTCCCTCTAGATGCTTTGGAGAGGAGGACTATCCAGATGTAGGAGTAATAACCTGCAATCATTGATTAGATTAGTGTATTGTATTGTAGTGGAGTTGAACATACCGAGTATTGCGTGTGCATATGTCTCAATGATGAGTGGTTTGAGATGCTTTTGGACAGCAATTTTCAGCCCCATGAGCAAGGCTAGAAGTTATGTCTCAACACTTGTCGCGTGTATTGATGTTCCTGCAAAACCTATAATATAGTTGCCTCGGTGATTTCGAAAAATACCACCAATACCATGTTTGTTCTGATTAAGGGAGCAAGATCCATCAATGTTAAGCTTATAAGTATGAAGGTTTGGGGGATGCCATTTGATATACAAAAGGTATTAGAGAATAATTTTTTTGATATGGGATTTGTTAGATACCCCATACCCCACTTGTGGGATTATACTGAGTCGTTGTTGTTGTTGATTTGTTAGATAATAAAGTTCCGCAGCCTTTTGTAATATAAAAGGTATACTTAAATTGTGTTTTTTATGGTCTAGAGTGTTCTTATTTCGTATAATCCAGAGCTGCCATAATGCTAACGGTATGAGAGTGGTATTTGGAACTTTATGAGGGGTGAATAATAACTGTTTATGTATAAATTGGTATAACCAATTTATATTATCACTATGTGATGGAGATTAACGAGCATGTGTAAATGAGACTTTAAGTATAGTCCAAATTTGAATGGCAGTAGTACATTCTAAAGAGATGTTTTAATGTTTTAGGGGTCGTATGACACTGTGGACATATAGATGAATTAAGGATATCTAATCTTATGAGATAAACAGCTGTTGGGAGTCTATCATGACAAATTAACCATAATAAGAAGGATATTTTTGGCGGAATATAAAGTTTCCAAATCCACCTATAGGAGTATAGTTGATTTGTTGTTGCAGGATTTATGTAATTTATGATAGCATTGTACATTGATTTTACAGAAAATATACCATTTGGTGTAAGAGCCCAATATATTTGATCATATGTTGAGGGCACAATAGGCATATAAATATTTGTGATTGCGGATTGTAAATGTAACGACCCGACTGGTCGTTTTGCCTTTTAGAACCCCGTTCCCTTAAATAAAACTTCCCGCGCTTGCTTTAACTAATTTACGACCTGTGGGGATGGTTAGTTTGGGAGTTAGAAGAGTTTAGGTTGAAATATACTCATTTGGTTCCCTAGGATTTTCTTAAAGACCAAGTTTGACTTTGGTCAACATTTTGAGTAAAATGATCCAAATTCATAATTTGACAGTCCCGGAGGGTCCGTAGAAAAATATGGGAACTGAGCATATGCCCGAAATTAAATTCTGAGGTCCCTAGCCTGAGTAATGAATTTTTATTAGAAATTGTTAATCTGAAATATTAAGGATTTCAATAAACCGATTAATGATTGATTCCATGGGTATCAGGCTCGTATGTCGGTTTCGAATCCCGGTACAGGTCCGATATAATATTTAAGACTTGCCCGTAAATTTAATGTCAATCCGAGTGGTTTAAGTGCGTTTCGGCTTGTTGGAGGAAAAAATTAAGAAATTGAAGTTCATAAGTTTGATTCATTTGGTTTTAGGGGGTGATTCTTAGTTTTAGCGTTGTTTCGGGCGCTCTGAAGGTTTGAGTATGTTCGTCTCATGATTTCATACTTGTAGGCATGTTCGGGTGGGGCCCAGGAGCCCCGAGCGTCAACCGGACGAGGCTCGAGTGAAGTGAAATTTTTTGACAAGTGCTGAAGCTGCTGCTTCTGTCATAACCGCACCTGCAGTTGGTGGACCGCAGGTGCGAGACCACAGATGCGGTCCATCTATCGCAGATGTGGCCCAGGTAAGGCCAGGACAAACCGCAGAAACGGCTCTCGAACCGCAGAAGCGGATCTCGAACCGCAGAAGCGGCTCTAAGGACGCAGAACCGGTTCCATCCACTTGGTTTATTTTCACAAATGCGGTCCTCTGACCACAGATGCGGAAATCTCTAAAGCAGTGAGTTTATTTATTTCGGGTTCTAAGTCCATTTTTGCCATATTTCACTCCTCCATTGGGCGATTTTGGGAACTTTTGAGAGAAGATTTCCACCTAGCATATTGAGGCAAGTTATTCCCGCTAATTCTTAGTTTAATAATTATGTCTTAGGTAGATTAAACACTAGAACTTAGGTAAAATCAAAGGGTTAGAGCTAAACCTAGAGTTTTAATAAAAGTTAAGTTTAACCACGAGTTTTGTTATAAAATGAATTAGAAATCATATATTATTGATCCTTAGGTTGTAAAGAACAACTTCCCTTAAAAAATCTTGGAATTCGGGTACGTGGGCCCGAGTTCGGATTTTATGAAATTGGTGATCAAGGGTGGGAAATTGCTAAAGTAGTTATAATTAGGGGTGTGCATTCGAATCGGTTTATCGATAAATCGAATCGATTATTTGTTATCGAAATCGAAATCGAATAAATCGAAACCTTACTGAAACGATAACGATAAGCATATGTACAAATCGATAATCGATAAGGGTCAAAATCGAATCGACAAATCGAATGCACACCCCTAGACTGTAGACGCTTGTTAAATGAGTAATTACCTATTTGTGTAGATTAATATAACATACATAATGTATATATATATTTCGCTACTATTTTGAAAGCGGCTATACAATATTATTTTTCCTAATCTATACCATTTCCTTTACCCTAAGTCCCTTACC